>QODF01000041.1:4332796-4455559 GCA_024372805.1 Oostethus manadensis
CTTCCCGTTTTCTTGTGACTTTTGGAATTTTAGGACTCTTTGGGATCCATCCTTAAGGGGGGGGGGGGGTACGGTTATGTTTTATATTTTTTACTTGTGACAGTTTGGGTTAGTTTTCTTGTGTTGTTATTTTCATGTGTTTTCTGGGCCGTTTCTTAGTTTAGTCACTTAGTTAATAATGAGCACCTGTTCCTCATTTAGTTCCTGGCTATTTATGTTCAGGTGTGCATGCCAGTGGTTGTCGGTTCATTGTTACTTTTTCCCTCTTCCCGTATCGTTGTTTTGTTCCTGCCGCTGCTTTGCAGCAATATTATTAAAAGATTCCTGCAAACCTTACCTGCCTGACGTCCAGCTCTCTGCATCCTCGGGGTCGTTACACCATGCCGTGACGGTACCGTGACAGTTGATGGTAATAATACTTAGTTTGGACGGAACGTTTCGCGCATCTCTAGTGGACCTGTTACCAGACAGGGGCTGCGTTCTAGCAACACCACCACTCTTGGCCAAGTGTCCTATATTGTGCAGTGAAAGAGACGAGATTTTTTAAGTCTGTTGAGAGAAGGTGGATGATCTCCTGCAGCCGAGCCTCCACTTGTCCGCCTTAGTCTGGTAATTTTGTTATATGAGTGTCTTATTCTGTGTGCTAAAAAAGACAAGATTTAGGAGGTCTGTTGAGAGAAGGTGGATATTCTCTTACAGCCGGGCCTCCACTTGTTTGCCCTAATCTGGTAATTTTATTGTGTGAGAAAGCAATCCAAAAGAAAACAAAAACACAGTTATGTCAGTATGAATATCTCTCCATGTATTAAATTATGACCATCATCACTTTTACCTCCTAATTTAGTCTATGATCCTGAAATCAGGATTTATTGTATTATGTATGAATATAATAATGAGGATAATAATGGTAATGGCCATAATCAAAAAAGTAAATGATGCTTTGATAATATGAGATTGTCTATAAACAATTATGTATAGATTATATACATAGATTATAGATTAGATTATGTATAAACAATGTATACTGTACTGTATGTACTATACATGTGTGATCAAGTATATCATTACTTCCATTGGTATAACATTCTTACTCTATTCTTAAATATAATAATACACTGTGATACAAATTATCATATCAGGTTACAAATGTCTCTTGTACCAGCAACCCAATAGTACCAATAGACAGCACTTACAAGGATAAAGGCATAATTAGTGACGTGTATGGTTAATTGGCGACTGTAAAATTTTCCGTAGGTATGAATGTGAGTGTGAATGGTTGTTTGTTTATGTGTCCCCTGGTACTGACAGGCGACCAATCCAGGGTGTACCCCGCTGCTCGCCTGAAGTCAGCTGGGATAGGCTCCAGCATACCGCCAAGACCGTAATAAGGATAAGCGGCATAGAAAATGGATGTAAGGACAATGAGGTGTAGTGGGGTGGCTGGTGAAGCACTGACTCCCTTGGAGTTTTTTATGTTATTAAAGGTTTCTCATTAGGAGAATACTTAGGAGAACAATAAGTAGGAGAATAATTCATTTTGGTTAAAATATTTTAAAAAAGGTAATTTTTAGTCTCATTTATTTACTTTGTATAAACTACAAGCATTTGTGTTCATACCTTCTATCTGTATATATAAAGTACATGCAGGCGTTCTTTCTTCTGGAAAAGCTCAGATATGCTCCTGATCAAAATGTAAAGACAAGTTGAAAAGTTATAAAAATGGACATTTTCCATTAAGGAGGTTCTAAGTAGAGCTTCAAAATGCTAAAACACACACACAATAAAACAGGAATAGCTTTTTCAAAAAAGAACTCAGAAATCGGGAGCTGCACCTATTTGTTAATCACCTCAAATACTGGTTTGGGCATTCTTTGTGCCAGTGTTTCCTGGAAGATAGTGGGAATGCTGCTGCAGGTGGTCAGGATGGCTTCACAGAGGGCATCCGTTGTCTGCCACTCAGATCTCTGGATTAGAAATCCAGAGTGCTAAACATTACACCATGGGAACCTGCTGAACATTGTCTTGAACGCAGGTTGTGTGATGATGGTTCAATGCCGCTCAAAACTGAAAAACCAAGATGGAATCTCCACAACTAAAAATCCAATGTTCCACACAGGTCACATGTGAATCTGGCACCCGCAGCCCTTCAAAACTATGCGTAGACAGATCCTTAGAGCCTATCAGGACAAGAGCATAATACGCAGGTTCCACCAAGAGTTGATCACAAATCACTAGATTCAAAGTCCAGAGTGCTAACCATCTCACCTTGCACCCCTCCAGATACTAGCCTTGGATGTATTTAGTGTCAAAATGGCGTTCAGCTGTTCCACTAAAGTCAAAACTTGCACCTGCAGCCCTACAAAACTGTGGGGCTTCCTGTTCTTTTCTCAAATACTGGTTCAGAGATGCTTGATGACAGTGTTTCCAGGTGGCTAGTGGGAATGTTGCTGGAGGTGGTGAAGATGGCTTCACAAAAGACATCCACTGTCTGGCACTGATGGCCATTTATGTCCATTTAAACTCCCCGTGCCATCCATCCCCAAATGTTCTCAGCTGGCCAGGTGACCACGCAGGATGGTTCAAATGAGTGATTTTATTCCTGTGGAAGAATTTCTTTGTCCAGCGGGCATTGTGAACTACAGGGTTGTCTTGCTTCGGACATGGTGGTGTCTCTCACAGCTGTGTAGCATGAACTGACAGTTATAATCAGTACTTAGAGCCCATAAGAATAAAAGTTTAATAGACAGGTTCTACCGAGACTTGAACTAGGATCACTGAATTCAAAGTCCAGAGTGCTAACCATTACACCATGGAACCTTGCTTCCGCTGGTCTTTCACGCAGATGGTGTCACAAATGCGTTCAGGATTCAAGGCCGCTCAAAATTTAGAGAGTAAGCTGGAATCTCTACAACTAAGAATCAATTGTTCTGCTTTGGTCAAAAGTGAATCTTGGACCTGCAGCCCTACAGGATCAAGGCATCATAGAGAGGCTCCACCAAGATTTGAACTCGTATGTCTGAATTCAGTGCTCAGAGTACTAAAAATGAAAGTATAACCAGCTGTTTATATTTACACCATGGAACGTTGCTGGGTTCTCACACACTGGTTCAGGCATGCTTGAGGACAGTGTTTCCAGGTGGCTAGTGGGAATGTTGCTGGAGGTGGTGAGGATGGCTTCACAGAAGACATCCACTGTGTGGCACTGATGTGCATTTATGTAAACTCCCCGTCCCATCCATCCCCAAATGTTCTCAGCTTATCAGATGAACACATAGGATGGTTCAAAAGAGTGATTTTACTCCTGTGGAAGACGTTTTTCGTCAACAGGGCATTATGAACTGCAGCGTTGTCCTGCTTCAAAAATGGAATTTGTCACTGTTGTGTAGCTTCACCTGACAGCAGTTATTATAATCAGTACCAATAAGGAGAAAGGTATAACAGACAGGTTCCACCGAGAGTTGAACTCGGATCACTGGATTCAAAGCCCAGAGTGCTAACCATTACACCATGGAACCTTGCCTGATCTGGTCTTGCACGTAGATGGTGTCACAAATGCATTGAGGATTCAAGGCCGCTCAAAAGTGAGAGAGTAAGCTGGAATCTCCACAACTAAGAATCAATTGTTCTGCTTTGGTCAAATGTGAATCTTGCATCTGCAGCCCTACAGGATTAAGGCATCATAGAGAGGCTCCACCAGGATTTAAACTCGTATGTCTGAATTCAGTGCCCAGAGTACTAAAAAAAAAGTATAACCAGCTGCTTATACTTACACCATGGAACGTTGCTGGGTTCTCACACACTGGTTCAGGCATGCTTGATGACAGTGTTTCCAGCCGGCAAGTGGGAATGTTGCTAGAGGTGGTGAAGATGGCTTTACAGAAGAAATCCACTGTGTGGCACTGATGTCCATTTATGTAAACTCCCCGTGCCATCCATCCCCAAATGTTCTCAGCGGACCAGGTGACCACGCAGGGTGGTTCAAATGAGTGATTTTATTCCTGTGGAAGAAGTTCTTTGTCAAGCAAGCATTGTGAACTACAGGGTTGTCTTGCTTCGGACACGGTGGTGTCTTTTACAGCTGTGTAGCATGAACTGACAGTTATAATCAGTACTTAAAGCCCATAAGACAGGTTCTACCGAGACTTGAACTAGGGTCACTGGATTCAAAGTCCAGAGGGNATCCATCCCCAAATGTTCTCAGCGGACCAGGTGACCACGCAGGGTGGTTCAGATGAGTGATTTTTTCCTGTGGAAGATGTTCTTTGTCAAGCGGGCATTGTAAACTACAGCGCTGTCTTGCTTGGGACATGGTGGTGTCTGTCACAGCTGTGTAGAATGAACTGACAGTTATAATCAGAACAAAGACCATAAGAATAAAAGTATAATGGACAGGTTACACCGAGACTTGAACTCGGATCACAGGATTCAAAGTCCAGAGTGCTAACCATTACACCATGGAACCTTGCTTAACCTGGTCCTGCACATAGATGGTGTCACAATGGCGTTGAGGGTTCAAGGCTGCTCAAAAGGGAAAAAATTAGCTGGCATCTCCACAACTAAGAATTAATTGTTCCACTGCAGGGCTGCAGGTTAAAACTGAATCTTGCACCTGCAACCCTACAGAACTATGTATAAACAAATCATTAGCACCATTCAGGATAAAGGCATTATAAAAACTAAAAACAGAAGAGAAAACAGCTGATTATACATACACCATGCGACCCTGCTCTTTTCTCAAACACTGGTTCAGGCATGCTTGATGACAGTGTTTCCAGTAAGCTAGTGGGAATGTTGCTAGAGTTGGTGAAGATGGGTTGACAGAAGGGATCCACTGTGTGGCACTGATGTCCATTTATGTAAACTCCCCATGTCATCCATCCCCAGATGTTCTCAGCTGACCAGGTGACCACGCAGGCTGGTTCAAAGGAGTGATTTTATTCCTGTGGAAGAAGTTCTTTGTCAAGCGGACATTATGAAGGGGCATTGTCCTGCTTTAAACATGGGTTGTGTCGCTTCACCTGACAGTAGTTGTTATTATCAGTACCTGTAAGGACAAAGGTATAACAGACAGGTTCCACTGTTCAACTCGGATCACTGGATTCGAAGTCCAGAGTGCTAACCATTACACCATGCTTATTCTGGGTTTGGAAGTTGATTGTGTCACAATGGTGTTGATAATTCAAGGAAGTGGGAATGTTGCTAGCGGTGGTGAAGATGGCTTTACAGAAGGCATCCACTGTCTGGCACTGTTGTCCATTTATGTGAACTCTCCTTACCATCCATCCCCAAATGTTTACAGCTGATCAGGGGAACAAGTAGGATGGTTCAAATGAGTGACATTACATCAACGGTGTTTTACCAAAAACGATCATATCACTGACCCAATGCCACCCTGTTACTGCTATGTGACCAGGGGGGTATTCCGCGAAAGTGACTTAACCAACCCATGCATTGTGCTCAAGATGCAACTCAACAGAACCTAAAATCCACAATCAGACTTAATTGGTCCCACCACAGTGATTATAAACTAAATTAGTCAAGTCCGATTCTCAACTTTATGCTATGTGCTCGTTCACATAAAAAGGGGCGTTTGACATTATGATTTTCTACATTTGCACAAAAATTAAGCGATCCTAGCTGGAGAATTTTGTAAAAAATGAGCAAGTAACTATTAGAGAGCGTTATGAGGAGTTCATAAAGATTATCAATGCCAAAAAACAACATCGTCGCCACCAAAGGGGAGAGGACGTGAACTGTACTTACACATTTTAGTGAAAGTTATGCAGCACCTTTCCAGATAATGAAATAATATACAGGTTCCCCTGAGATTTGAAATTGGAATTGCTGGATTCAGAGTCCAAAGTGCTAACCGTTACACCATGGAACCCTGCCTTCAGGTCTGTGGGTTTGTATTATCACAGTGTTGCTGAGCGAGTGACGATGAATGGACCAGAGGCTAACTCCAGTGACATACTAGTTTGACCTCTCTCATGTTCACATGCCCCAGTGATGTGAAAGACAAGCCCCTTCAGCCATTTACAAAACTAACACATGTTTAACTCTACCTGATTTTAAATTGCATTTAACAATTATCTTGAAAAGTGTACAATGTATTGAGTTAACAGGCTTTTATAAAAAACGTGATTTTGAATTCTGACTTTTTAAGCCCACTTATTGAGTATATTTGCCATTTGTGTGTTTTATGAAGATTTTCTACTGCAAGGGTGTCTGTATTTTTACATTTTAAAAACGTATTATATTTAGTAGTAGTAGTTGACAAAAGTGCAAAGGACAAAAGACAAAAGTTTGACAATACCCGTCACAATAGTGACAAAAGTACTCATTTAAAAACACTACAAAAAAGGTGCTATTTAGCATTTTCACACCATTTGATTATCTTGCACGCACCTTAATAAAATAAAACACACATTTATTGGCCACAATATGCTATGTATACAATCTAATGTAGTTATATCTAATTTCAGTACAATTTAATGAGATTCTGTCATGACAATCTGTCTTTACAAGTTTACTAATAAGCAGTTCCGATTGATGCTATACGATAACGTAAGTAATTATAGTTCAGTTTATAATTTTCTGCACTGCATCATAGTTCATTTTCGTAGTGGATTCTGCTTCTTTTTTCACTAGAGGAGAAAGACAAAGTACTCAAATTCTGTTTCAGTACGAAGCAGTAACCCAACAAAAGGAATACTGCCTTATTTTATTTAGCCAACATAATAAGACATATACTGTATGCTGGAGTTGTATTTATTAATTTATTTTTGGCTGTGAAGTTGACAAGCTTTATTTAAGCTGTTGTTATTTGTCCATTTCAGAATGACACAACTGAACATTTCATTAGGTAAACATGCACTATCTCGGGAGATCACATACAAATGTTGAAACAATATGTGCTGGGAGTAAAATATATACAGTATATACAGAAAACCTAAAATGCTAAGACAAAGATAAGTGAAACCAAACAGCTGCTTATACCAAAATAATTTAGTCATTTAAGATAAGCTAACATCAGCAAAGAAAAAAAAACGGTTATGGAAAAAATTTATTCGGATACTTTCTAGAAAATTTGAGAAATTTTAAACGGACCTGCTGCCTGTTGTTAACCTTTGGCCCAGCGTTTGAAACCGACTAGGCTAGAGTAACAATGCTTATACTAGCATGCAAATGGCTGGCACGCTAGCAAACTGTGTGGATACATTATATGCTTTGAAAAACAGGGCTAAATGTTAAATGGGATATGATATGCAAAAACAAAAATATTAAAACTAGCACCTAGCAAGATAGGTCCTATGTACATAAGATTTTAAGTACTTTTAGACAAATTGTAAGTGCTAATAATGCATTTTAACAGCTAGCACTACAAGTACCCACAGTGCCGAGGCAGTTCTATTGTGTTCTTATCAAGCCAAGTTAATACATTCAATTTGACATTAGTAAAATAACAAAGATGCTAACAGTTAGCATGCTACCACCTGGCAAAGTATCAAAATGTTTTTTCATAATAATGCCATGGAAATGCATTACATTTAATGTGAGGATTGGAGGCTAAAATGCTAACCGCTAATCGTTAGCATGCTAGCACCAAGTAACAAAAGTGCAAAAGGTCCTGAATGAAGTCAACATTTTGAAATTGTCAAAATTGAGGTTGTCAAACAAGCAATTAGGACACATTCTCCATTAATTTCAATGGGAATGTTGAGCCTCAAAATTATGGAATGTCGGAAAACGGACTCACCCTCTTAAGAAAGGGGAACATTATTATCTTTTAAAAGATTGAATTTGTCTTCGGTGTACCAAATGCTAAGTATTAATGTGTCGCAACCCGACCTCAGATAAACGGAAGAAAATGGATGGATGGATTATCATCATTATGTTTTTGTAGCTGTTTATTGACGTATAAATAAATACATTATATTAATGAATGAATTTAAAACCAAAAAAAATTGAGGAGCCACTCGGGAGCCGAAAAAGCCGGATCATTTTAGTGAGCCGAGCCAAAAGAACCGGCTCTCTGAAAGGAGCCGACATTTCCATCGGTGTGAAGGCTAGAGTGTACGTGACAAACATGACTGAGCTCTCCGGGGACCCGAGCTGTGGTGAGAGGCCGCCATCACAGGGTTAAATATACAGTCGGCGTGCGTCAGCTGACGCTCGCCGTTACGTCACAGTTTTAGGGGGCGTGTCCTGTCGAAACACCAGGACTGCCAGGCTCTGGTCGCTGTCCTGTACAACTTCCTAGCGGCTTGTTCAGCCCCTGGGCGGCCATCCTCCCCGCGCCGATTATGTTGTGCTTGTGTGCGGCTCCAGACGTGAGCCTCATCCCACCCTCGCCGATTCTCTCCTCTTGACTGCCGGCTTTAGCAGCCTCAACGCTGGCTGCGCTTGTCTGATAGCTAAGCCGGACCGCTTCGCCGCTTCCTCCCCCTTCTCATCTCTCGGGCCCAGAGAGCAGCTCATGGAGGCCCCGGTGGAGGAGAGAGAACCACCGCCGATGAACTCTTTTCCTCTGCCCACTCTCACGCCAGCCGTGCCCCCTTACGTGACCCTGGGTCTCACGGTGGTCTACAGCGCCTTCTACTCGCTGCTCTTCATCTTCATCTACGTCCAGCTCTGGTTGGTGCTGCGGTATCGACACAAGCGCTTCAGCTACCAGACCGTGTTCTTGTTCCTGTGCCTGCTGTGGTCGGCCCTCCGCACGGTGCTCTTCTCCTTCTACTTCCAAAACTTTGTGACGGCCAACACTTTGGGGCCTTTTCCGTTCTGGCTGCTCTACTGCTTCCCTGTGTGCCTGCAGTTCTTCACACTGAGCCTCATGAACCTCTACTTTGCACAGGTGAGCCAACGTGAGGATGTCATGCATACACAATTTACCTGTGCATACGGATTCCCGAGCAGTCCAATGTGGTTGTGGTCCGCAGTGATGTAGTGCTACACAACTGGGCCAAAACATGAGGGGCAGCTGTTGGTATAACTACAATCAAACATTTTTTTAGTTATTATTTTTGAAAGACGTTATTATTTGTATTAGAACTAAATATAGAGTGTAAAATTGCCCTAGTATTATAAAATGTACAATTTCTGTCCTCTTGTTAATGACTTGATCAAAAAAAGAACACCTACTGAGGACCTTTTGCTTTCCCAACCAGCTTTTAGGGCTAACTCATTCCTCATCTGCTTACATATTTCACATAATAATTCACATATTCAACAAAAGCATGTTTGGTCGCTAACAAAGTGTTATTCTTAGCAACTGGTAGAAAATGAGCGCTAGACGTTTTAATCATCAAAGCTTCCTGTTTTACGTTTCGCTGCTAGAGCACAAATGGAGAAGTGAAACTGGCAAAATGACGCATTTACAGTGTATGCTTTTCACTGTTTCTCATAACAGGTTGTGTTCAAGGCCAAGTCCAAATATACACCGGAGCTCCTGAGGTACAGGTAAGACCACCCGGGGAGGGGAGAATATTTTTGACAGTGTTTTTCGGGTGAGAATCAATGTTCCGTAACCTAACCTAAGAGGGTTTTTTGTGATGAAATTGTAAAAAAAAATCTATACATTAAAAATAATTAAATGATAGTTAAATTGTGAAAAAATATTAAATTGTTCAATAATAAATTAATTTCTGAAATGTGTCAAATAATTACAGTGAAATTATTTAATTATTTTATCGCTAATTATTTAATTACTTAAAAAATATTTATTAGGTTTTGTATTCAGTTAATTGTTTTTTAAACTATGAAAATAGCATTGGCATTTTTAATCCTTTACTTTATTTAATTATGTTATTTAAATTCTACATATAAAAAAATAATAAAGATAATTGTCATTGCACAATAAAAAAAATTTAAAGCCCCGTGGAACGCAATATGGATGAAAGTGAGTCAAAGTCACCTGGACCTGGAGGGCGGGATCAGTAATTTTGACTATTTAAACTGTTTAAATAAAATACTTACCCAAAAATCCAAGACATCTGCACATCACTTGATACGTCCGCTCGTTGAGCATCTAAAGGATTGACCCCACAAGCATGTGTTACTTTTACTTTCGTTTACTCGCAGAAGGCTCAGTGACCGCAATGATGAAAAATGTGATGATAACCGTAGAACCAGCAACAGAAGTAACCACGACGTAGGAAAGCAGGTACATATGTCTCTGTCCTGGCTGCGCATTACAATATAAGCATGCAGGAATCAGGTTAAGTTTGAATTTCACACTCAATTAATGGATGCTGGTAGGGTGCTGGTAAAAGACCAGAATTTCCCTCCATTTCCTGGAAAATTTTGTGAATTTCAAATGCAAATGTATGACAGTTAAGTTGCAACGGCAATACTTTTTAATAGAATAGTGAAACACAACTTTTATTAAGCCCTTCCAATTTGTACATTTGCAGTTTATGACGGTGGTTTAATGAATGGTTTATTATTTTAATGAAATCATATTACAGTAGTTAACGTATTTGCACACTTGTATGACAGTTAAGAATGTTAAAAATATATCTCATGTTGGCACCAGCTTCAGACTGGAACAGACCTAATTAAGTTCCCTGTGGGAAAATGGATTCTAAACCAAAACAATGCTCCAAATTGCATTTTACCTAAATTACTTTAAGTGACTGACAAAATATCAAATGTCTCATTATTTCCTCTTTCAGACATCTCGGGTTATTTTGTGTGCGTAGGACGCAAAGTATGGGATTCATCCACTTGTATTTGTGTGTAAGGAAATGTGTACATTGATGCGCAACTCTTACCATGCGTACAAACAAAACCTAGTGATAGGACAGGGAAATTACAAATAGCTATGGCGGTGCCTGTCCAGCACAGGCCACATCATCTTGCTACGTGCTTCGCAACTTGACCATTAAACGAGGCACCGCCCCCAACCCCGGAGAAGACGAGCCAATGCCAAACGCAGAGTCTCCCCCTACAGTTTATTTACTTGTTATTTCTTATTTATTTACTGTTAGCAGTCTATGCCAGTGACTAGTTGATTTGTGAGGTTTATCAGTTGATTGTTTATAATTGTCTGCTTCAATTTGAGTAAAGAAAAATGCAAAAAAATCATCCTCCTTGCCTGGCGCCTCGACTGATTAATCGATGATTCAAATAATCATTAGTTGCAGCCCTATGCTGTACATCTCAAACAACAAATGAAGTCTCTACTGTTCCTGATAGGCTGCCACTCTACCTGGTCTTCCTGTCCATGAGCCTGGTGTTTTTAGTCGTCAACATGGTGTGCGCCATGCTGGTGAGGATGTCAACTGCAGATGCTCGCACGGTGGTGCTGGTGAGGGTGGCCATCAACGACACCCTTTTTGTCCTGTGTGCTGTGTCGCTCTCGCTATGTCTCTACAAGATTGCCAAGATGTCCCTGGCCAACATTTATCTGGAATCCAAGGCAAGAAACGAAATGGTGGTCAAGAAGTAGCACGGTGTAACGTGCACTCTTGGTTTTATTACAGGGGACGTCAGTGTGCCAAGTGACCGCTATAGGGGCCATAGTCATCCTCCTGTACACATCCAGGGCCTGCTACAATCTGGTCGTCCTGGGACTCTCAAACAAGAGTATCAACTCCTTTGACTACGACTGGTACAACGTTTCCGACCAGGTACCCCTTAGAACAGGGGTGCCCAAATTATTTCCACCAAGTGCCACTTGGATATTTTGTAAACAAACACGGATACAGATATGCTAAACGGTGTATTTCAAGAAAAAACTGCATCTCAGCTTTGTGATACAGGTGAAGAAGTGGTGTTATTAGTATGCACTTGTCTTTTCTTTTTCTTCCCAAATATTTCAAATTTCTTCTTAAATAATCTTGATAATTTTTATTTTCATATTTTTATGACTTTTTATATAATATTTAGACTTTTTCCACAACTTGATATTTCAAGTTATATAATTAAAATTATAAAATTTCTTCTTTAATTCAACTCTATGCTACAAAAATTACATATTTTTCATATTATGGGCTCTAAATTGACTTTTCCTCCTGTTAAAATACACCTTTATACTTGTAAAATTACAGCTGTCGTTACCTTTACTTTCTTTTTGTAAATTTTCCTCTCGTACTTATGACATTATCCTCATAAAATAACTTTTTCTTAGCCAATATTTTCCAAAAATGGTTTTGTTGTTTCTTGTAATACAACTTAAAAAAATATATTTTGAGTTTAATATTTCAATTTTATGCTTCTAAAAGTACGTTAATTTTTCCTTATCACATTTTTCTCCATCAATTTTCTATGCCGCTTATCCTCATTGGGGTCATAAGGGTATGCTGGAGCCTATCCCAGCTGACTTTGGGTTAGAGGTGGGGTACACCCTGGACTGGTCGCCAACATTTACAATGTTTTTGTTAGATTTCAAGGAAGGCAGCCCCACACTACCATTGCAATGGTAGATTCTTCCTTGATGAGATCTTGCCAAACAGGTGGATTGGACGGAGGGGTTTTGTTGAGTACCCTCCACGTTCACCAGACCTCACACCACAAGACTTCTTTTTATAGGGATACAGTCACGGAATTGAGAGCAACCATTGAACGTGAACGCACACAAATACCAAGGGAATTGTTTCATGATGTGTGCTGTTCCCTCGCTTCACGTTGTCGGCAGTGTCCGGACATCATTTTGAGAACAGGCGGTGACTAAGCAATAGAATAATGTTTGAAAATAATTTAACATGTTGAAAATTCAACTAATTATAATAAACACCTAGTTTACAATTATTTAAAGAGTGTATACAGTTTTTGGGACACCCTGTATGTTCACGGCTCTTATTCAGACTAAAGTAAAGTAAACCCACTCACCTTTTAAAGACACCATTCAGGAGGGTACAGGAAAAAGCCAAAGCAAAAGTTTTGTTGGGATTTTTAAGGCATATTTTTATAATTATTGAAGTTGGACTCAAAATCATTTGACCATCAACGTACCGTAGTCGACTTCACCATGTGTGAAGCTGATACTGTAGGACAAAATGTTCTTCCCCCAAACAGTTCCCACAAAGTTGTCAGCATAGTCATGTCTTATGTCAGATAAGTAGAAGTGTGTCCATATGTTATCAGATTGACAGACAGAATGTAATATTATGTGATAAATACACTATTAGAAGTACAATAGAAAAGAATGGAACAATAATTATGTCAATGAGCCAAAATTGGCTGAATCCATTGAGTCAGGTTTGTGTTTTCTTTCAGGCAGATTTACAGTCCACACTGGGTGACACCGGCTACGTCGTCTTTGGGGTGGTTTTATTCGTATGGGAGCTCCTCCCCACTTCTCTTGTGGTGTTCTTCTTTAGAGTCCGCCAGCCGGACCTCGACAGGGTGAGTCACCAGGTAGCATGTGACCATGCTTCCCTTCTGGCCTCTTCCAAACAAAGCAAGTAGATCACAGCGTAGTAGATGACGTTTAAGTTGCTTCCACCTTGTGGAAATGTGAATATTGAACGCAGCTTTTAAGCACATGATGTTGTTTTGCAGAGTGGCTCGGGGCTTCCCGGCCACATCTTCTCCTCCAGAGCTTATTTCTTTGACAATCCTCGGCGTTACGATAGCGACGATGACCTAGCATGGAGTGTCATGCCTCAAAACATCCAAGCCAGGTAAAAGAAAGATAATAACAAACCATTAATCAAATTCGGTGAAAGATAAAAACAGGGGTGTCCAAAGTCCGGCCATTCTCGGCCTGCAGCTTGCTTGTTTGGCTCTCAGCATACTAAAAACATAGTTTCATTAAAGTGAGGTGTTATTAGATGACACTAATAATTTAGCATATATTGGCCTACACTGAATTGGTTTTCCTATCTTTAATGTACAAAATGTATCAAAGTGCGGTCCTCGCTCACTCCTGGTTGAACAGATCCTTTTGTTTGTGCCAGTTTGGCTGCCGACAGTTACGAGTGGGGGAGCCAGAGCAGCAGCATCAGCGCTTACATCGGCGGGGACGACATTTACCACCTCCCCCTTCCACCAGAGGAGCTAAGCCATTACTGATTAGAAATCACAGTGACTTATTGTATTCTTGACTCCTAAAGTTTTTGCACTGTTATTCTAGTGAAGCACACTGGACTACCGAACGGATACATTCATATTAGTCCTAGACAAGAACTAACACACATACCAGTATATGAAGAACCACCTATAAATGATTTTCACACTCCATGAACAAAAGAGGGCCCAATATGATTGCTCTGAAGTTTGTTTTTTTTAGTTTATATTAATATATTTCCTGACCTTTTGCATTGTGCACTGTATTTCTATTTTATGTGTTTCTTTTCATACCGATTTGTCAAATAGTCATTTAATTCATTAAAACAGTTACATTGTAAATTATTGGTTTTTTTAAAGTATGGTGTATTTTTGGTATTCACACTTTTTTGGGAGTAGCCTTTTGTTGTGGCCAACCTAAGGCACACCTGTGCAGTATTCATGCTGTAATCAGATATTGATACATCATTTGACCTTTTGTGTATATAGATAAACTTTATGAAGCCATATATGTGGGTTTAACTCACCTATACAGTACTGACACAATTTTATTTGGGTTCAAATCCAGTATTTGTATACATCTTGTGATGCTTGGCCTATTCGTTATTACATAATGACTGCAGCCTTTAGCCTGGGGGTTGTCATCAGATGAATACCAGCACGCACAGGGTGTTTTGACCCTAAACAATAACACCCTCCTGCTGGTTAGCAGTGGTGGCCAGCCACTCCTCACTCCCATATCCAACTTCATACCACCTTTTGCCTTTTCCTGGTTTCGGCCTGCTCTAGTATGTCATCAAGCATGGCTAGCATTGTATCTACACTGGTATGCAAAAGTTTGGGCACCTCTGGTAATTTTCAAGATTTTCCTTTATAAATTATTTGTTGTTTGGATCAGCAATTTCAGTTAAATACATCATATAGCAGACAAGCACAGTGATGTTTGAGAAGTGAAATGAAGTTTTTAAGATTTACAGAAAGTGTTTAATAATTCTTTAAACAAAATTAGTTAGGGGCATAAAATTTGAGCACCCCGCCAAAAAAAATGACATCAATATTTAGTAGATCCTCCTTTTGCAAAAACAACAGCCTCTATACTTCCAATGAGGGTCTGGATTCTGGTCGACAGTATCTTTGACCATTCTCCTTTACAAAACAGTCAAGTTTGATGGTTTCCGAGCACGGAGAGCCCGCTTTAAATCACACCACAGATATTCAATCATGTTCAGGTCTGGGGACTGAGATTCCACTCCAGGATGTCGTACTTGTTCCTCTGCATGAATGCCTTCGTATAATTTGAGCAGTGTTTAGGGTCGTGCAGCCCCGGCACAACTCCAACTTTATCACTGGTTTTTAAACATTGTTCGCAATAATTACTGCTGAAGGTATTCAAATCAATAAAATGTCATTTAAGTTCTCACATATCCCTGTGCTGGTCTGCTATGATATATTTAACTGAAATTACTGAACTAATGATTTATAAAGGAAAATCTTGAAAATAATCAGGGGTGACCAAACTTTTGCATACCACTGTATCTTGAGACAGAGCAATATTACCACCTACTACCCCATTTCCCCCCCACACCCCATCTGTGCAGGTTTGCTGGAGATGCTGGGGTGTCATAGACACCCCTTAGCAAGAAGGATATTCTGAATGGCTCCAATCTCCACAGGTCTGGCCATATCAACTTCCTCTTTAGGAGTTCCCACCTTGTCAAGGCTCCCTGAAATCCCAACTCCACCAAAATCCCCATCCTACGCTCTTCTTCTAAAATTCTTTTTTCTGCCTGGACCATGGACCCCCTCTCCTTTGAATTGGCTTTTTTCCACTTTTGGAAGTAGGTCATCCCCAGGCCTTGCTTGCCTAAACAGGGTGCACCAAGGATATCTTTGAGTTTGAGATTTCCTTCCGCTTCCGTTTGGACCTTGTTGTCATTTGATTCTCTAATGGTCATGGTGACCCTACACTTTGCCACTCTGAATTCCTAAATTGTATTTGACCCAATCTGATGTACAGCCTGACGGATGTGAAACTTGGAGGGACGTCAAGCCACCTCCTAAGGAGTTTGTTGATCTTGCGCTTCTTTCCGCTGATGTTAATGGGACTTCATACACCATCATCAATTACAGCAGGCCATGCTGATAAAGCCTTGAGTCTGGATTTCTCAAAATTTTATCAGCCATCTCCCCACTTGCCTCTCAGTGCAGTGGATGTTGTTTCTGTCTATCAGTGACTTCCAAAAAATGCTATCTATGCGGAAGGTACCTTAAAATTGTATCCTGTCCAAATTAGGAATCTTGAAGTGAAGTGGAGCCTATCCCAGCTCACTCTTGAGTGAGAGGCAGGCGACAACCTGCAATGGGCACCTGCCAATCACAGGACACGTACAAAAACTATTCACACTCACATTCACTCCTACGGAAAAGTCTCACATGCATGTTTTTGGGATGTGGGAGGAAGTTGGAGTACTTAAGGAAAACTTGGATCTCCTGACTGTGAGTATACATAAATATATTCAGACTGGATTCCACTACTCAATACTGTTTAACAACACATGAATTTGAGGTATTGTGAGTAATTTAACTGCTACCAAGTGGAATAGAGCTGAACAAAATAGGCGCGCAACGCCATTGACCTCCAGCAGAGGGCAGGGTAAGACTAAATTGTTGCTATTCGGATAAATCCTTACATCACCAGCACAACTGTCGGTGTTTGAAGACAAATAATGCCGACATGTACATCTACACCATTTTGAATTAAATCCAAACTACGACCAATGTATGTCAGACAAAGATGTTTTTATTCATTTGATTCCTCCGCATTGCAAACTCATTTGCATGACAGTGGCAAATAAACAGCTGATTCCACATGAAAAGTATAATGCATGGAGGTTATGCAGAACACTGTACCTTTAAGGAATTAGCAGAGATGAGCTGGACTGCGATTTATTGTGAAAGTGGCGTGAACGTTCTATGCCTAAAAAGGAGGGGAGGGGAAGTAAAAAAAACAAAAAAAAACAAAAACAAAAACGCACACAATCCCTTTCAGTACAATGTCATGACATTCAAGGTCTGTTTGGGTTGACAAGGTTGACTGAGTATGACCACAACTGGCTGGGTATGCTTTTTTTCTGTAGGAAACATCCATCTTTCCACTGCCTCATGTAAAACACACACATGCTCTCTATAGGCCACTTTCTGGGAACAGAGCACTTAATGGCTGTATGGAGCGCACGTACGCAGGTTTCCTAGCTGGGATCTGATGGCTTGCCGAGTTCAACCTTTACTCCTTTTTCTCCCGCACCTGCATGCACGGGACAAATAAACAAAACAAACGTTTTTTCCAAGTGTCCACACAGTTTAAATCAAAACAACCATCAGATATGACGTCAAAGAGGCATGAAGTCTATGTCAAACCCCTACCTGTTAAATACTTTTCTTTCGCTCTGGCTCGCTCATCTGCATCAAAATACCACACGGTGATGGCATACCTGCAGAGACAGAACAAGAGCAGTAAGTCATTGCTCAAATGATGCTCGGGATGTGCATCACCATCAGTTGATATGCATCCATGACGTTGGATTCAATGTTTATGCAGCAACTCCTACTACAGTTATGTAGTGTTATTACTGCATCTTAATTTACTCTCACAGGAATGCGAGACTTTGCTCAGCGGTTTGCTCAAACTAGCTGATGACCTAACAATTATGAAAAAAATGGACACCCCATTCTGTAAATCTTCTATTTCAAAAGGGCGAGCATTTGCCTGTAATATGTTTGTTGTCTGTGCTATTGAAAATTTAAATCACCAAAACATTTGGTGTCAAGCAAACATGTGCAAAGTCTGAACAAGATTGGTTAAAAAAACATGACCGCCATTAAGCAAAACGCTTTTGGGTTTCCCAAGTGCAGCTCTGGGACCATTTTCGTCCCGTAGCTGATTTTACTATTGGCAATAGGATTTTGCAAAAACAAAACTAATTCATCATCAGTCAGATATATGATTTGATATGACAATTATCCCTAATTTATTTATGTTCCAGATACTTTGATAAGTGAATTTGCACAAAGTAGGAATCAGTCTTAATAACTGTAATATTTTCATACTGTAGTTTCAACATAGAAAAACTGTTTACAATCGTCTTCATTTGATTTTCAACATTATTAGAGCCGATTAGACATGAAACTCAAAATTCCACCTCAAAAACGTATCTCTAGTCCGTTCAGCCTCGGAACGGCACTTCCACGTTGTCTCTCCGAACATCACAACAACCTCTATTATGCGTGTATGTGTGGTCTAAATAAACAGAAACACAAAGAATAAAACGAGTGGATATTCTTATCACTCACTTTGTAACTCCTAAACAGAAGTACAATTTGCTGCCTATAAGTATGCTCGGAAATGCCAAAGAAACACACTAAAAACATGTGAATTAGACTTAAGTTATGTGGTGCCTTTGCTCATAACAGCAAGGTGGAAGTTTGATTCAAATGTTGTGCTACTATTAAAGAAAAGATTTTAAGTGTGCTATCTTCTAGCTTGATTCATTTTCAGTTCATCTGGAGGTGTTAATAAATATTTATATAATTCTGTCCTGTCATATATTTTTTTTCAACAAAATAAAGTTAAAATGTGTATATTTCAGACATAGTTGCTAATAGCGAATAATCATGATTAATTCATTCAGACAACGGATTAATCTGATTGAAATTTCTAATCATTTGACATATATATTTATATCACGTGTGCAATGGCATACATAACATTGCTGCTTTTAAGTCAACTGAAATGACTTTTTGTATATACGGTCTCAGAGTAAACACACACCTAGTCTTGCTTTAGATTGACGAACAAGGGTGCCATTATTGGCTTTGGAGAACACTACTGCTACTTTAAAACCGCTACGAAGCCCTCGCCAACGATGGTGATTTGGGACCCAATCGGACCTCTAGCCTGTATTGATTGCTTTTGATTGAGCTGCTTCGCAAGCACATCGAAAGTTTCCCTGTTATATATGCTTGTCTTGTGCTGCATAACTACTACCTTGGACCCAAATGAAGAAGTTGCCAGACACAGAATTACTGCAGCAACGATAACATGCTTTTGAAAATAGTGTTCGTGTGAACATGGCCTGAGCATGTCGTGTGTTATAGCCCCAACAGTAGCCCGCATTATTATTACAATTACCATATTTTCTGGACTATAAGCCGCTAGGTTTTTTTTCCTAGGTTTTGAACCATGCGGCGTATACAAAAGTGCGGCTATTCTGTGGATTTTTCTTCCACCGCTAGGGGGCGGAAGTAGAATCCAAAATAAGATAATACGTATAAATCAATGCAAAGAAGAATAGCAGAAAGAGCAGATAAAAAGCAGAACACGCACGAAAAATTTCTACCTGGTACTTATTTTCAAATCCTCGCCCCTTCATCATGGAAACCACAAGAAGAAGCTCATATGATGCAAGTTTAAAGTTGAAAGCCATCGAGCTTGCTATCTACAAAGGAAACCGTGCTGCGGCACGCAAGTTTAGCGTCAATGAATGAATGAACGAATGAATCTATGATAAGACGTTGGAGGTACTGATGGGTTGTTCATGAACGATTCGTTCATTTTGAACAAATCTTATATGTGACTCTGGAGGAACGAATCGTCTCAGGGAGTGATTCAATCAGTCGCGCATGCGCATTTGCGTAACATTCTATCTATGCTGCATGAGCCGGAAAGAGAATTGATTAGTTAATCTCTCGAGTCTTTGGGTTTGAGTCATTCGTTCTTTTGCCACGTGACCACTGTTCCGATCAGTACTGCACTCAAATAAGCTCACATGGCGCTGTCACGTAATGAACGAACGACTCGAAAAGGAACAGAGAAGTGAGATGAGTGATTCATAGACAAAATACCCGGGTAAACAATGAATTAATCTTTTCAGTTTCTTATAGCATTATAATTTTGTCTTGTTTGTAGTGTGATTAACGTTTATGTAAGCAGTAGATCTGATAGGGAAGAAACATGTTGCATTTTAATCATATTTTTCTAAAATAAACAAAATGAACAAAATGACTCGAAAAAAGATTCGTTTTTTTTACTGAACGGGACTCAAAGTCGTAGTAGAGTCGGTAAAATGATTCCAACTTCCCATCACTAGTTGGAGGCGGCAGCGGGAAGAGCTCATGCAATGCCAAAAGTTGAAAAAAGCTTTCAGAGGACATAAAAGCAGGTGGCTCGAACCAACGGGTTCCGAAAGGCTGGACTGCCACGCGAGGAGAGCGGCGCACCTTCAGAACCAACTTCACCGGAGATTGACAGTGACACGGAGAGTGAGACTGATGGAAACAGATGACGAAGCGCTTCTGAGTTTGTTCAACACCGACACTGAAGAAGATGACTTCATGGGTTTCAGCCAAGGTGATTTAAGTGACTTGTGGTTTCAAACACAGGAGAAATGAATAAACACTGGTTATGTGTTACGTTTTAATCAGCAAAGTTGCTGCCGCGTTAAAAGGCACTGCTCGGAAAGAATCTGTTCAGGTACATACATGTACATTTACAGTACAAAATCGTGCTGTACATGCAGTAAATATCATTTTTTTCAACATAGATTTCTGCGGGTTCTAGCCTGGGGCGGCTTGTATATATTTTTTATACATTTTTTTTTAATTGAGCGGATGCGGCTTATTTACAGGTGTGCTCTATAGTACAGAAAATACAGTATAATGTTATTTTTGTGCCTGTTGTGAGATCATTTAAACCTGCAATAAATGCCTTTTCTGGTGACCACATCTACATTCAATTAGAATGCTTCTTCTGCCTTTTTTATGGTTGAAAATGTTGACTTTAGGCCAAGTACAATTTTCTTAGATATGCTGTTTTTTGTAACTAACAATAGGCCATATTCTACCACAAAACAACAGTCATTTATTAATGACTTAATATAATTAGAGTGTTCGAACGGCACCCTAATTTGCTTTGTCACCCAGTAACGCTAAACTATGCTGTTGTTTTGTGCCGATAGCTTAGTGATGTAACTGGTCCCCAAATCCTTTCATTTTTCTGCATGCAAGCGTTGGTGGCAAAAGTTATCATGCAGTGTTTTTGGTATGTTTCATTATGTAAATACCAGAATGAAATATTAAATGTTGATTTCTTGTCTCATATTCATATTTGAACTAGGAATTTGCTGAGATCCTATCCAGTAACAAGTTCCGATATCGCCGTAATAAAGGGTCTATGAATATCAGAACTTGCCGATACTACCTTTGAAAAAATCCAATGCACTGGTGTCCCTGCAGGCTACCTGGCTGCAAAATGCACTGCAGTGTGCTCTAGGTGGTGCGGCTAAAGTAAAACCTTCCAAATTGTAGAGTTGCTCTTCCAAATTACTGATACTTGTCTCCATGGCGGCAAAAGAAGAACATTTCATCCTTAGCACTGAGGGAGGAGGGGGAATTACTAAACTGAGACAGAGAAGCAAAGCTAACCACTAGGTCAGCTGGCTTGAATGTAAACTAGAAAAAATTAAATAATAATTTCTATGTAGAATCTCGTTACAGCAAAGAGTCCCTGGTATTAACAGGAAATTAAGAAGTCGATGATTTGGAGTGTAGAGCGTGAATGTCAGTGAACTTGTCTGAAAACCGGAAATGATGCAATAAGTTAACCGTTTGAAATGCTTCTATTACAATTTCTATGCCATTATACATTATATTGTACTGTATTTGTAGCTATCGCAAGAGGCTGCAATATAAATTGCAATGCGGATTTAAGGCCATATTTCCCATCCCGAACACGCCTGCTTTTCAGTCTTGGTTAGTTCGAGTACGTAAGGTGGTGTTTATCATTACTTTAACTGCGGAAGAAATACAAAATAATTGATGCCTCAGGTTTTAGACCTAAGTCTAAGTATAGTAATCCTTGCGTTTATCGTTTATCACGGTTAACTGGTTCCACGACCCAACCGTAATGAGTGACTTTCTGTGAAGTAGTATTTCTTTTTTATAAAGTGACTATTTTTGTCGTTAGAGCAAACTAGTCATGGCCATCTGAATACAGGTTTAAACATCCATCTAGTCATCTTTACACTCATAATACCCAAAATAGTAGATATGACTAAATAAGCCATTCAGATGTTCGTGTGTGCTGCTACGAATGTGTTCCCTGGGAGAGAACAGTGAGCGGGTTAAGGCCGCAACAGTAGCTTGCGTTTCTATTATGGATTTTTATGAGTAATTATTGTGTGTGTTGTGAGATAGTCCAAACCTGCAATAGAAGCCTGCTGATGAGGTCTGCGGCATGTATCTGACTTAACATTACAGTAACATTATAGACACCTCGTGACCAGTGTTGAATACCATTTCAACGTCTATGAATACATCCTCTGAATGCCTCCTTGTATTTATCTTTTAGCTTGAACATGCTTACCTCAGGCAGAAATTACATAAAAGTTGCTAAAATATGCATATGTCGACTAATAGGCGGTGTCAAACACCAAACAGCATGGTTTAGTAGTTAAAATATTTTTGAAAAATAATGACAGAGGGAAGCTATAAAATTCAAACCGCAAAAGTGGCGAGGGAAAACTCTGTGTTGAATCCAATTAATCCAAGAATGACCTTCATTTCTTTGTAGCAGCTCTACTTTTATAGATAATGCACTTATCAATAAATGGGTTCTAGTGTAAGGTCATTTGTAACACTGTATACGGTTTTCTATGACGTAATTTGATCGTAAATAAATTGAAACATTTTACAAGTAGGAAAAGGTTAATTGGTGACTCTAAATTGTATGAATGTGTGTGTGAATGGTTGTTTGTCTGCCCTGCGATTGATTGGCAACCGGTCCAGGGTTGTACCCCGCCTCCCGCCCGAAGTGAGCCGGGATAGGCTCCAGCCTACCCCGCGACCCTCATGAGGAACAAGCGGAAAATGGAAAATTGATGGATGGAAGTGGGAAACAATTTTATGGAAAAAAAAAAGATTTGCAGACACCAATCCTTGTGCCTGATCAGCTGTATGCATATGAGCTATCATATCACACTAACAAATGTCGGAGATGATGGAAAAAGAAGTGGAGCAGACACCATACAAGTACTTTCAAAATGACGAGCTGCCATTTTAACTCAAGAACTCATGCTGCACTGTCGTTGACATGACCTATGTTCTCATTTCCTCTCGATCCCCCAGCCAGCCTCACCAGCTAGGGCTTGTGGGCTGTATTGCCCTTGTCCTAGGGTTCCTGAACTTTTGGTGGAAAAGGGCTATCACTATACTCACCTGGTGGCGAAGGCAGGCTGAACCTCATGGGGATTTCGTCTGTCTGACCAGAACAAAAGGAGACGATCAAATTTGGGCTCTATGTCGGCAAACTGGGCCTTTCCTTCTGGGAAGATCCGAAGAAGGCCCCCGTGTTCCTGGAAGAGCAGAACAAGGAAGAAATGTCTCTATTATGTTTACATATAAGGACAAAACAGCAAGGTAAGGACGGAGCCAAACGAGAGAACATGATGAGGAGCCTCTTCAGAACGCACGTGCCGCTGTTTGATTTGTATTGTGTTTGTCCGAGTTTAAAAGGTCACATGTCATAGCAGGGAGATGACGTTGCCTTAAATGGGGCTCATAAAAAGATCCACTGTGATATCCCACAACTGCTTCAACATGGACGACAATGTGAGGGGAAAGGGTTGTCAGACAGGTCCAGGGGCTAGGAGGAAAGCTCAGGATAGGAAACAGCAGCAGGGGACTGCTTTCCTGTGGAGGGATAGGAAGAATAACCCACAGGAAAACTGCTGTGGCTGGATAAAGGACCTGGAGAGTGAAAAAGCAGATTGCTGCAAGCGTGCCGTACAAGCTCTCATACAGCTGATATGATAGGCCCCTTTCTTCACACGCACACTGGCAAGTTTAAAAGAAGATTCTGCTCATTATTATCGTCGTCCTTTTTTTTTTAAACAAAAAGGGACAATACCATTGGTGTCACAAGATTACGTCAACACAATTGGGTCAAGGAGAGCAGCAGGAGGGTTTCTTTTTTTATCTCGCAACATGTAACAAGCTGAAGGGCGGATTACACAATTACAGAGAGTTTTTGGCTCTTCTTCATGTGAGACCACAGAGTCTAGCCAGACTTGTTTACAGGTTTCATTGTTGTATTTGGTTTGTATTCAAGTGTGATATTTACCATTACAGTACAGTGAAAACCCTAAAGTGGAGTACCCTTTAGGATTGGGGAACTTTGGGGAATAAACACACCTGTAAATACATAACATAGTGCTGAGGGTCTGTTTCTGACCTATGTTTTTTCCCTTTTTCTTTTTCCTCCAAGTCAGAGTCCATGGTCCTTGCCCGGAAAAGGATTTAGTGCCATCTCCGGGTCAGGGAGATGGCACTCCACTGCCCCAAGTGGAGGAGTTTAAGTACCTCAGGGTCTTCTTCATAAGTGAGGGAAGGATGGAACATGAGATGGACAGACGGATTGGTGCGGCGTCTGCAGTGATGCAGACTCTGCATTGGTCCGTTGTGGTGAAGAGGGAGATGAGCTGAAAGGCAAAGCTCTCAATTTACTGGTCGATCTACGTTCCGACCCTCAACTAAGGTCATTAGCTTTGGGTAGCGACCGAATAGACAGGTTTCCAGAAACAAGCAGCTGAAATGAGTTTTCTCCGCAGGGTGGTGGTCATCCAGGAGAGACTCTGAGTAGAACCGCTGCTCCTCCACATTGAGAGGAGCCAGATGAGGCCCGGACGCCTACCTGGGGAGGTTTCAGGGCATGTCCGACTGGTAGGAGGCCTCGGGGAAGACCCAGGACACGCTGGAGAGACAATGTCTCTCAACTGGCCTGGGAATGCCTTGGGATATGCCGGGAATAGCTGGACGGAGTGGCTGGGGAGAAGGAAGTCTGGGTTTCCTTACTTTGGCTGCTGCCCCTGTGACCCGACCTCGGATAAGATGAAGAACATGGATGGATGGATCTTTGTGATTAGACTATTTATAAATCAAATATTTTCAGTGAGAGAATAGAATAACTTTTTATGACCTTCTACATACAGTTTTTAGTATTACTAAAGCCCTCTAGACACAAAATAACACCCCTACAGTGAGGGCTACAAGGTTGCTGAGTGGGTAGCACGTTGGCCTCAGAGTCAGGAGGTTCTGGGTTCAAATCTCCGTTGGGCATCTCCGTGTGCAGTTTGTGTGTTCTCCCCGTGCGTGCGTGGGTTTTCTCCTCCCACATTTCAAAAACATGCATGTTAGGTTAATTCGCGACCCTAAATTGTCCATTAAAGTGTGAATGGTTGTATGTCTGCCCTTGATTGACTGGTGACCAGTCCAGGGTGTACCCCGCCTCTTGCCCAAAGTCAGCTGAGATAGGTTCCAGTATACCCGCGACCCTAATGAGGATAAGCAGTATGTGTGTTTCAATAAATGTTTTCCGGGAGTTCAGAGTACAGCCACAGCAGTACTCCGTGTTACGTGGTGTTTTCATCTTGCGACACCGTTATTCTTTATGCGTTGGACGATAATAAATACTTTTTACTTTTTTATACTACTTTTATAATACTTTTTTTACCATCAATACAGGGAGTGCAGAATTATTAGGCAAGTTGTATTTTTGAGGATTAATTTCATTATTGAACAACAACCATGTTCAGCTTGACAGCAGCCCTAACCCCCGATGTCAACTATCTGGTTCGGGGCTCGCCACCACGACTGGCACCGACCACCTTGCGGCCGCAACTACGACTGGCTGCCTCAGCAATGGAGGCATGGAATACGGCCCATTCGGACTCAATATCCCGGTCCTCCCTCGAGATGCAGGCGAAGCTCTGCCGGAGATGAGAGTTGAAGACTCGAAGAACGGGAGACTCTGCCAGACGTTCCCAGCACACCCTCACTACGTGTTTGGGTCTACCAGGTCTGTCCGGCATCCTTCCCTGCCAGGTGGCGGTCAGTTGACAGCTCAGCCCCTCTCTTCACCCGCGTGTCCAGAACTTGCGGACGCAGGTCTGATGATACGGTCACAAAGTCGATCATAGACCTGCGACCTAGGGTGTTTTGGTGCCAAGTGCACTTATGGACATCCTTATGTTCGAACATGGTGTTTGTTATGTACAAACTGTGATTCGCACAAAAGTCCAGCAACAACACACCACACGGGTTCAGGTCAGGAAGGCCGTCCCTCCCAACCACGTCCCTCCAAGTTGCATTCATCATTCATCAAGTCGCCCATGTGGGCAGTGACCCACATGTTGAAGTAAAACTATGGAGTCACCAGCTGGGGTGCTCTACAGAACCCCTCTGATAGACTCCAAGAAGGCTGGGTACCCTGAACTGCCGTTCGCCGCGTACGCACACACCTGTGTCAGGACCCTTTCCCCAGCCCTAAGGCGTAGCGAAATAACCCTCTTGTTTACTGGGGATGACTCGAACACAGAGGCACCAAGCCGGGGGTCTAATAAAAAGCCCACACCAGCTCGCCGCCTCTCCCCTGCAGCAACTCCAGAGAAGAACAAAGTGCAGCCCCTCTTAAGGAATTTGGTTCCAGAGCCCAAACGGTGGGTTGAGGTGAGTCCGACTATATCCAGTCGGAATGTCTCCGGGTGGCTTGCGGGACTCCCGAAGCAGCTGACAGGTACCGGCAGGCCAAGCGGCACGCGGCTTCGGCAGTGGTCGGGGTAAAAACTCGGGTGTGGGAGGAGTTCGGTGAGTCTATGGAGCACGACTTTTGGTCGGCCTCAAAGAGGTTCTGGCAAACCGTCCGATACCTCAGAAAAAGGTAGCAGCCCCCAGTTCACACTGTTTACAGTGCGGACGGGGGCTTGCTGAACTCGACTGTGGATATAGTTGGTCGGTGGAAGGAATACATTGAGGCCCTTCTCAATCCCACTGACATACCTTCCGTAGAGGAAACAGAGTCTGAGGATACGTATGCGGACAGTTCTATCACCGTGGCTGAGGTAATTGGGGTGGAAGTCGGGAACAGTACCTCTGAACTGGCAGACCGGGGTGGTGGTCCCCATTTTTAAAAATGGTGACCAGAGGGTGTGTTCCAACTATAGGGGGATCACACTCCTCAGCCTCCCTGGGAAAGTCTACTCCAGGGTGCTGGAGACAAGGGTACGACCGTTAGTCAAACCTCAAATACAGGAGCTGCATTGTGGTTCTAAACCCGGTCGCGGAACACTGGACCAGCTCTACACCCTTACAAGGGTACCGGAGGGTATGAGGGAGTTGCCCAACCGGTCTACATGTGCTTTGTAGACTTGGAAAAGGCATTTGACCGTGTCCCTCATGGTGTCCTGTGGGGGGTGCTCTGGGAGTACAGGATTGGTGGCCCGCTACTACGTGCCATTCGGTACTTGTACAATCGAAGCAGGAACCTGGTTCGCATTGCCAGCAGTAAGTCGAGCTTGTTTACGGTGAATCAAAGGCTACCGTTTGTCATCGATTCTGTTCATAATCTTCATGGTCCAGCTTGGCGACCTTAGGATCTCGTCTCTGCTATTTGCAGACGATGTGGTCCTTATGGCCTCATCAGGCTGTGATCTTCAGGGTTTACTGGAGCGGTTTGCAGCTGAGTGTGAACCTTCTGGGATGAGACTCAGCACCTCCAAATCCGAGGCCATGGTACTCAGTCGGAAACGGGTGGACTGTACCCTTCGGGTAGGGAGTGAGGTATTGCCTCAGGTGGAGGAGTTCAAGTATTTCAGGGTTTTGTTGACGAGTGAGGGAAGGTTGGAATGTCAGATCGACAGACGGACCGCAGTAATGCGGTCGCTGTACTATCGTGGTGAAGAGAGAGCTGAGCCGGAAGGCAAAGGTCTCTGTTTACCAATCGATCTACGTTCCTACCCTCACCTATGGTCATGAGTTATGGATCATGACCGAAAGAACAAGATTGGGGATACAAGCGGCGGAAATGAGTTTCCTCCGTAGGGTGGCATGACTCACCCTAAGAGATAGGGTGAGGAGCTCGGCCATCTGGGAGGAGCTCAGAGTAGAGCCGCTGCTCCTTCACATCAAGAGGACCCAGTTGAGGTAGCTCGGGCATCTTGTCCGGATGCCTCCTGGGCGCCTCCCTGGTGAGGTGTTTCGGGCATGCCCAGCCGGGAGAAGGCCCCGGGGAAGACCTAGGACACACTCGAGGAACTATGTCTCACAGCTGGCCTGGGAACGCCATGGTGTCCTCCCGGTGGAGCTGGAAGAGATCGCCGGAGACCGGGAAGTCTGGACTGAACAACTGAAACTGCTGCCCCTGGGACCCGGACCCAGATAAGCGGAAGAAAATTGAATGGAATGGAACAACCATGTTCTCAATGAACCCAAAAAACTCATTAATATCAAAGCTGAATATTTTTGGAAGTAGTTTTTAGTTTGTTTTTAGTTTTACCTATTTTAGGAGGATGTCCGTGTGTGCAGGTGACTATTACTGTGCATAATTATTAGGCAACTTAGGAAACCAATATAACATCTCAGCATTCACAAATATACATTTCTGACATTCAAAAACAAAACAAAAACAAATCAGTGACCAATATAACCACCTTTCTTTGCAAGGACACTCAAAAGCCTGCCATCCATGGATTCTGTCAGTGTTTTGATCTGTTCACCATCAACATTGCATGCAGCAGCAACCACAGCATCTCAGACACTGTTCAGAGAGGTGTGCTGTTTTCCCTCCTTGTAAATCTCACTATTGATAATCTCTGTGGGGTTCAGATCAGGTAAACAAGGAGGCCGTGTCATTAGTTTTTCTTCTTTTAGACCCTTTCTTGTCAGCCACGCTGTGGAGTACTAGGACGCGTGTGATGGAGCATTGTCCTGCATTAAAATCATGTTTTTCTTGAAGGATGCAGACTTCTTCTTGTACCACTGCTTGAAGAAGGTGTCTTCCAGAAACTGGCAGTAGGATGGGGAGTTAAGCTTGACTCCATCCTTAACCCGAAAAGGCCCCACAAGCTCATCTTTGTTGATACCAGCCCAAACCAGTACTCCACCTCCACCTTGCTGGGGTCTGAGTCAGACTGGAGATCTCTGCCCTTTACCGATCCAGCCACAAGCCCATCAAGACTCACTCTCATTTCATCGGTCCATAAAACCTTAGAAAAATCTGACTTCAGATATTTTTTGGTCCAGTCTTGACGTTTCAGCTTGTGTGTCTTGTTCAGTGGTGGTCGTTTTTCAGCCTTTCTTACCTTGGCCATGTCTCTGAGTATTGCACACCTTGTGCTTTTGGGCATTCCAGTGATGTTGCAGCTCTGAAATACAGCAAAACTGGTGGCAAGTGGCATCTTGGCAGCTGCACACTTGACTTTTCTCAGTTCATGGGCAGTTATTTTGCGCCTCGGTTTTTCCACACGCTTCTTGCGACCCCTGTTGACTATTTTGAATGAAACGCTTAATTGTTCGATGATCACGCTTCAAAAGCTGCATGATTTTAGAGTGCTGAATCCCTCTACAAGATATCTCACTATTGTTGACTTTTCAGAGCCTGTCAAGCCCTTCTTTTGACCCATTTTGCCAAAGGAAAGGAAGGTGCCTAATAATTATGCACACCTGATATAGGGTGTTGATGTCATTAGACAACACCCCTTCTCATTACAGAGATGCACATCACCTAATATGCTTAATTGATAGTAGGCTTTCGAGCCTATACAGCTTACAGCTCTACACCTCTTTATGCTACAACGTGCATAAAAAGAATGATGTGATGATGTGGTCAAAATACTCATTTGCCTAATAATTCTGCACTCCATGTATATTGCTAAGTACATATGTGTCCGTTTCCTTGTCTCCAAACAAGCATGAACAGAGTGAGCCCTTTTGTCAGAGATACGGTCTATCTCGGTGCGTGGAGGCATGGCTGGTAGAATACACACAATGCAGACAAGTATAACGTAACAGAAATTAACTTAAAAGATTGCAATATTTGTGTACTTTTAACAGTATAGTTAAAAGACCCAATCTCTTGCATTTTGCTCCCGCTCTTCTTCAAAGAATATTTATTTACAAAAAATTATGTGTGAATCAGAACAGCAAAAAAGAAACAGAAACAATATGATGGGTCACCTTGTCTACCTCTGTTTTTGGTTTGAAACTCATTACAAAACAGTTTCTTTCTCAGCTTCAATTTTTGCATACTGGAAAGTGGTGGGGCAACCAAGACAGATTTTGAAGTGGGGGGCTTGTTATATGAAACGCAAGGACACAGTGTATGTCACAGACTTTTAAGAAAAGGCCAAAAATGAATAAATGTACTGAACTCTGAACTGTCAGTGTAAAGCTCAAACAAACTAGTATGAATGAATAGCATTAGATGTACTGTACAGTTAGTATCATAACTAACCAGAAACGCCTGCAATGTGATGTGAAGGTATGTTTAAAAAAACAGAAATCGGCAGCACATTGCTAAAACAACTGAACCTGAACATTCCAAAATCAAGACCCTCTCTCATGAAGCCCCGGTATCCTGGCAACCGCATTCTATCATGGAAGGCTCATCATAAATCAGCCAATCAGAAGGCAGAATGTAATGATGGCCAAGTCAAACAGGGTTTCAGAACATGGTTCATTTGAATAATTGAAGCCCGTTTGTGATGACAACAAAAGCAATGGCGTAACAGCCACGATGATTAGCATGAGGGCAGACGGGTCCACCTGATGCACAATGTTCGAAGCATAAACAGAGCTTTCGAGTCAAAGCCATGGTTGTGTTAACCACAAGACTAACACAAAGCTACAGGATGCATAGGGCACTCAGGGTAAGCGCGTTTATTATTTTTTGGACGTGCGATTAACGTGCGCACGTCCTGTTTGACATTCGCCTAGGTCGCAGTTTGAGGAATTAGCAGCCACCATGGAGCTCCAAGCGGGAGAAAATATTGAGCAGAAATGTACAATGAAAAGGGTATTTTGCTAAAAAAAAAAATAATTTAGCTTAAAAACATACAAAGTTATTTGTATGTTTTGTCGCTGTGATTGGGATTGTCACAGCCTACGTGGACTTGCCACAGGGAAGCGGGAAGGTTCCGGTATTTTTTCATTTTTCATTGCCATTTATACACTGGTACCTTGGCATATGAGTGTCTCGACTAACGAGTGCTATTTTAGAAGCGAGCCTCTCTGGGCTGAGCTAACATTTGGGTATGAGCTACAAGTTTAAATGCAGGCATAGTTTTAGCTTTGTAAAGGCTTCTGTCAATTTAGAGCTAGCAGTGCTAACATTAGCTAGAATTAGCATTGCACTAGCTAGTCATCGCACAATCAGTAAAATACACAACCTAATTTATCTTGCGTATTATGAAAAACCAACATCAAATTTAAAAGCATGAAATGAATACAGACCCACCATCCACCACTACAAGCCTGGACTTGTTTTTTCAGAGAGGTTGTGTACCACAATATGCACATTAGGACTAAAAAAGACAATACAATTTTACATTTATGCATTCTCACATGCTATCAGCATTTGGGAGCAAATATGATGAGCAAGAAAAAGGAGGAAAATACAGTTTAGTAGTCTTTCTGCGCAGCATTGGAGAACGTAGAACGAGCGTTCAAGGACAGCGGGACAAATTGCCGCTTGAATTAAAAACCCTAAAAAATATATAAATTCGACAATATATTGTAATTTACCAGTTCAATTTCTCTACCTTGCCTTGCTCCGAACATTCTTCTGCATTCTGTGTGTATGCTACAGTCACCACCTGACCAAAGAGCTCACTCCGTTCATGCCAATGTTCTACGCAACTTCTCCGCCAAGGTTCTGAAAGCAATGCACAGAGACCTGGATGTTTGGAGGCACGAGACGAGGAAAACAAACTAGCATGCACATAGCAATATATTGAAGCTAGCAAAATTATCCAGTCCATTTTCAATTATTGTTTTAATTGATTACTGATTGTTATTATTGACCTTTTTTGCCTGGTGTTCACGAGACAATAATCATTTTCTGAACAAGAAATCTTGTCATGTTTTTACCGTGAGATACAAGATCTTGTGACACCCCTATAAGTTTGAGTAATTTTCATCAAAGTAATAATGACTTCACTTAAATTGTTTCTTCTACCATCACATTCTCTCCTCCTGTTATCATCACAACTTCATTTTGATTACCGAGTGTAAAGGTTAACATGGAGGTAATGAGTTTCTTCAAGACATCACTCACATACCTTGGCATTCCAATCTTTATTAAGGTAATATATGCATGTGACACATCGTCCATCGCCGTTGGGGTTATCCACGTGGCGCACGTAACCGGTCCCGTTTCCAGGGTAACATGCTACCATTGCCTAAAGACAAGAATATTAAAATGGTCATTAGTAAAAAAATAAAAATAAAAAAAAGAAAGAAAAAGAAAAGGCAGAAAATATCTGAACACTGATTATCATAAAACAGGCCGATTGTTGGCTAGAAGAGAAAACATCCAAGTGTTATTAAAATTGCAAATGGTAATTAATGCAAATGTGGGGAAGTCAAATGCATTGATACTGATGTGGTTCAAACTGCTGGTTGATGTTGGGGGTTCAAATCTCTGGACAATTTACAGTAAGTGTCAAATCAATATAACATGCATGATTTGATATGTAAGAAGACATGCAAACTTCACAGAGAGGTCAGAACAGATATTTGAATCTGGCCATGAGGCAGACATGTAAACCACTTTCCACTGAGCTGCTTCTTTATTCTATTTGTCAATAGTGAAATGTGTAGAAGATTTTGGAACGTAGCACTGCAGACAGAACCACTTGACTGGAAATTTCAGCTTGATGTCATGTGTAGATGGTGTGTGTTGACTACACATGGTGGGTGGTATTATACTAAAACATATGAAAGGTAATTCAAGCCAAATAGAAGCACCATGTGTGGAGATACACGATACTGCCTTTCTTACCAATATCACTCATACCAGTATTGTCCAGCACAGCATTTCCTTACCAATATCAACTGATAGCAATATTGCCAGCAGCTCTTCCCTCAAAACAAGTGTTGGGTAGTGTATGAACAAATTATGCTTTATTGTGATGCCAATGGATGCATTTCACAAACAATAATGCACAATAACAAATACTGCAATATGCACAACGTAAGTTCGAGAAATAAATCACAGTCATTAGGGATGTACCAGTTTTTCAGCTTACGATCTGACCCCCCGTTTTTTTTTTAAATGATAGGATTGTTTGTGAGTGAGGGGGAGCTCCTTGCACCATGACACAGCAGTCTGGGCACAGGGACGAGGAACTCCAGCTAGAGCTATGGAGCTGAATATCCAGCGCCCAACGTGAATCTATCCTCACCACGGTAAAGAGCAGAAATGTTCCGCGTGGCGAGAGTCAAGTGGGGTCGAGTCAGGATCCTTCAACATTAAAGATAATCATGACCAATAGTCTAAAATTAGTTAAATAACATGTTCTTGTATTATCAACAAATACGACAGGTTAGCCTTCGTAAATTCTCACATATGAATCCAATTAAATATTGCTGGTAATGATAGAAAGCTGCAAATTCCTAGGTGGCACAAACAACAACATAAGAAGAAAGTAAAGTGCAAAGTATGAAACTCTGTAATAATACAATAAGTGAAATTATAAACTAGGGGTGTCCTGATTTGGTATTGATTTTTTCACTTCCCGTCCCATACAAATATTTCAGTCTTGAATATCAGCCAATTCCAATAATGATCAGATATCATCACAAATCATACACACTTTGTGATTTTGTAGTGTGGAATAATACAAAATCACAAATCACATGTAATGTGAAAAAAGGCTTGCAACAGGGTGGTAACAGCAGGTATCTATTTGGGAGTCTGAGACAACGCACCCTGTGGCACAGTGTCTATTACAGCAAAGTTATTTTTTACAAGACAAGTCCCAATGAAAGCATGGAGACATATAGACCACCTGTCTGGATGTTTCAATCAAAACCATAATAATTGATGATTCATAGTTAATATTGCTGTATGTAAATTAATTCTGATATGTCTCTATAAACTGTTTGCTTTTAAGAACTATGAACGCTTGTAAAACCCTTGTTATAAAATGAGTGAGGAAATACAATAGGTCAAGTACATAAATCCCATGCATAAAACTAACTTCACTTGGGATTCATGGTAAGGTAAACTACGGTGGGTGACAAATATGTACCTCCATATATACTAAAAAAGCAGTGCTGTGGCAAACAAGAGGCAAGTTCCTCAACATTCTTTTACGCACTTCTAAACAGTGTAGCAACATTATTACAAACCATTCAACACATTGTGAGATAAAGCCCGGTGACAAGTGTTAACATCAACCACAGATTGCAGCATTCCTGCCTCATCTTTTGCGTCTAGTTAAGAAATATATAATATTAGGACCTACAAATTAAATGTTAATGTTGCATATTGTATTATATTGAATTGGGAAAAGGTGACAATATTTGTGAGGAGAATGCAGAGGAGGAGACAATAACTTGTCTGTATGCATGAGCACGCAAGAAACAGAGAAGGAGAGAGCGACAAAGCAGAGGACTTGAGCTGAGACAGAAGACGAGAGGGCTGAACTTCTGTAAACTTTGACTTCTGGCCTCCTTCCAGAGGGAGTAGTATTTTAATGGTCATGCTACGTGCAGAGCGTGAGGAAGGTTGGCTGATACTCCTTGATGTCACCCCTCCCTCACTTAGTGCTTGGCTCAAACGGCATCGGCTGCTTGGAACATGTTTGTGTCTGAAGGTGTGAACTTCATGATCACAAATGTAAAGCACTATTTTCCCCTTAAAGTAAAACTGCCATTTTTTGGAGACTTTTGTCCATAATCCACAATAAAATGTGAATACACGTCTTTCTTTTGGTGTATTCTAAAGATATATAATATACATGCTGCCTAGATCGCTATTAAAACCTGCAAAAACCTTCAACGAGGTTTTATGGTCTTATATACATGCTGTGACCATGTAGTAACAGGTACATTCACGATAATATGTAATACTGACACTATTTTCTCATATTTTGGTCCTTTTAAGCATTACCGGAACGTCCTTCCTGGGTGCAAGGATTATATATTTAGCAGCAGTTTTATTACTGTGTTTTAATTTCAAGATTGTCAAATGTGAAGTGCTTGGTGATGAGGAAGCACACGGTTGTTTCCCGCGTGAGTTGAACCAAGCTAACTCAATGAGTAACACCAAATCTCATACCATCACATTGAAGTGGTTATTACTGATGCAAGGTAACGAGACACTCAGGTGAGTAGAAATGAAAGAATACAATAGCATTAACTTTTCCAAACTCTGAAATAAAAACAGACCAGCAATAGCAGCAGCTCCAATCTGTAGCTTTACCCGTCGGTAGTCACCTGAGGCCACACCAGTAATGTTGTTCGATCGGCGTAACAACGTTAATAATGATAAAGTTGCTGTAGCTTGGTTTATATGTACGTCACATTGTATGTAAATGGAGCGTTGTTGGTGCTTTTTGGATTTTTTTTAGAAGGCTTCATAGGCAGAATATGTTTCCCATTACATACATTCTTAGCGCTGTTTTTTTTTTTCTTCTTCAAAAATTAAAATTTTTGTTTAAAGTCAACAGTTGCGGTTGATTTAAGGACAGCTAATGAGCCTTTTGAACTGAATCACTGCCCGGTGTGCAGCAATCAAGACACCGAAGTTTTTCCACACGTACATAGTTTAAATAATTATTAAGAGACCATATGTACAACCTGCGTCCGTATGTTCTGGACACGCGGGTGAAGAGAGGGGCTGAGCTGTCAACTGACCACCACCTGGTGATGAGTTGGATTAGATGGAGGGGAAGGATGCCGGACAGACCTGGCAGACCCAAACGCGTAGTGAGGGTGTGCTGGGAACGTCTGGCAGAATCTCCCGTTCGTCGAGTCTTCAACTCTCATCTCCGGCAGAGCTTCGCCTGCATCTCGAGGGAGGACCGGGATATTGAGTCCGAATGGGCCGTATTCCGTGCCTCTATTGCTGAGGCAGCCAGTTGTGGTTGCGGCCGCAAGGTGGTCGGTGCCAGTCGTGGTGGCAAGCCCCGAACCCGATGGTGGACACCGGGGGTTAGGGCTGCCGTCAAGCTGAAAAAGGAGTCCTATCGAGCATGGATGGCTTGCGGGACTCCCGAAGCAGCTGACAGGTACCGGCAGGCCAAGCGGCACGCGGCTTCGGCGGTGGTCGAGGCAAAAACTCGGGTGTGGGAGGAGTTCGGTGAGGCTATGGAGCACGACTTTCGGTCGGCCTCGAAGAGGTTCTGGCAAACCGTCCGACACCTCAGAAAGGGGAAGCAGCCCCCAGTTCACACTGTTTACAGTGCGGACGGGGGCTTGCTGACCACGACTGTGGATATAGTTGGTCGGTGGAAGGAATACTTCGAGGCCCTTCTCAATCCCACTGACATGCCTTCCATAGAGGAAGCAGAGTCTGAGGATACGTACGTGGACAGTTCTATCACCGTGGCTGAGGTAATTGGGGTAGTCAAATCACTCCCCAGTGGCAAGGCTCCGGGGGTAGACGAGTTCCGCTCAGAATTTCTCAAGGCTCTGGATGTTGGAGGACTGTGTTGGTTGACACGCCTCTACAACATTGCATGGAAGTCAGGAACAGTACCTCTGGACTGGCAGACCGGGGTGGTGGTCCCCATTTTTAAAAAGGGTGACCGGAGGGTGTGTTCCAACTATAGGGGGATCACACTCCTCAGCCTTCCTGGGAAAGTCTACTCCAGGGTGCTGGAGAGAAGGGTACGACCGTTAGTCGAACCTCGGTTAGAGGAGCTGCAATGTGGTTTTCGTCCCGGTCGCGGAACACTGGACCAGCTCTACACCCTTGCAAGGGTACTCGAGGGTATGTGGGAGTTTGCCCAACCAGTCTACATGTGCTTTGTAGACCTGGAAAAGGCATTCGACCGTGTCCCTCGTGGTGTCCTGTGGGGGGTGCTCCGGGAGTACGGGATTGATGGTCCGCTTCTACGTGCCATTCGGTCCTTGTACAATCGAAGCAGGAGCCTGGTTCGCATTGCCAGCAGTAAGTCGAGCTTGTTTCCGGTGAACGTTGGCCTCCGCCAAGGCTGCCCTTTGTCACCGATTCTGTTCATAATCTTCATGGACAGAATTTCTAGGCGCAGTCAAGGTGTTGAGGGAGTCCAGCTTGGTGACCTTAGGATCTCGTCTCTGCTATTTGCAGACGATGTGGTCCTTATGGCCTCATCAGGCTGTGACCTTCAGCGTTTACTGGAGCGGTTTGCAGCTGAGTGTGAAGCTTCTGGGATGAGACTCAGCACCTCCAAATCCGAGGCCATGGTTCTCAGTCGGAAACGGGTGGACTGTACCCTCCGGGTTGGGAGTGAGGTCTTGCCTCAGGTGGAGGAGTTCAAGTATCTCGGGTTCTTGTTCACGAGTGAGGGAAGGTTGGAGCGTGAGATCGACAGACGGATCGGTGCAGCATCTGCAGTAATGCGGTCGCTGTACCGGACCGTCGTGGTGAAGAGAGAGCTGAGCCGGAAGGCAAAGCTCTCTGTTTACCGATCGATCTACGTTCCCACCCTCACCTATGGTCATGAGTTATGGGTCATGACCGAAAGAATGAGATCGCGGATACAAGCGGCGGAAATGAGTTTCCTTCGTAGGGTGGCTGGACTCACCCTAAGAGATAGGGTGAGGAGCTCGGCCATCCGGGAGGAGCTCAGAGTAGAGCCGCTGCTCCTTCACATCGAGAGGAGCCAGTTGAGGTGGCTCGGGCATCTAGTCCGGATGCCTCCCGGGCGCCTCCCTGGTGAGGTGTTTCGGGCATGCCCAGTCGGGAGAAGGCCCCCGGGAAGACCTAGGACACGCTGGAGGGACTATGTCTCACAGCTGGCCTGGGAATGCCTTTGTGTCCTCCCGATGGAGCTGGAAGAGGTCGCTGGGGACCGGGAAGTCTGGACTTTCCTAATGAAGCTGCTGCCCCCGTGACCTGGACCCGGATAAGCGGTGGAAAATGGATGGATGCATATGTACAAGTAAAGTCAAATGAAAATTGCAGACTTACAGCAGTTCAACTGAACTTTCCTTACAATGACTATATCTGTGCAAACATGATGAACATCTCTCACTTCTGATAGTGGTAAGACATCTGATTTGACCGTGACTACAGCAGTGTCCCTTCCTATTTGAGCTTCTTTTTTTATTAGCTACTTGCTCTACCATGTCGTTTGGTTGCCCTCATTAGAAGGTTGACCGTGGTTGCCATTTGTTTACATTCCACAAGCTTGGCTTCTTGGGAAAAATGGGTATTCACAAGCATACAAAAAAAAGCAGAGGTCACAAAGCAGGTTTGTCCCACATTGATTTATTCATTGCACTAATAATTTAATGCTATATACAGCTGATCTGAATACAATTGCATCCATCCATTCATTTTCTTCCGCTTATCCGAGGTCGGGTCGCGGAGGCAGCACCCTAAACAGAGAAGCCCAGACTTCCCTTTCCCCTGCCACTTTGTCCAGCTCTTCCCGGCGGATGCCAGGTGTTCCCAGGCCAGCTGAGAGACATAGTCTCTCCACTGTGTCCTGGGTCTTCCCTGAGGCCTCCTACCAGTTGGACGTGCCCTGAACACCTCCCCAGGGAGGCCTCCGGGAGGCATCCTAACCAGATGCCCGAGCCACCTCATCTGGCTCCTCTCAATGCGGAGGAGCAGCGGTTCTACAACGAGTCTCTCCCGGATGACAGTGCTTCTCACCCTATCTCTAAGGGAGAGCCCAGCCACCCTGCGGAAAAAAACTAATTTTGACCGCTTGTACCCGCGATCTTGTCCTTTTGGTCACTACCCAAAGCTCATGACCATAGGTGAGGGTAGGAACGTAGATCGACTGGTAAATTGAGAGCTTTGCCTTTCGACTCAGCTCTCTCTTCACCACAACAGACCGGTGCAGAGTCCACATCACTGCAGACACCGCACCAATCCGCCTGTCCATCTTGCGTTCCATCCTTCCCTCACTCGTGAACAAGACCCCGAGGTACTTAAGCTCCTCCATTTGAGGCAGGAACTCATCCCTGACCCGGAGACGACACTCCACCCTTTTCTGGGCGAGAACCATGGACTCGGACTTGGAGGTGTTGATTCTCATCCCAGCCGCTTCACACTCAGCTGCGAGTTGATCCAGTGAGAGTTTAGAGTGAGAGAACACAATTTTTAAAGATCAATTTATTATATGCACATTCAGAGTATTTTGAGTTGAGTCTGAAACAAGCTACTGCGGAGTAAAATAAAACAATGTCAATAACGGTAGGATAGCAATATGTTTTATAACGAGAAGTGCACTGTAGCTATGTGCTCACAGCCCATGACACGCTAATCGGCGAGGTGGTGACTCCAAAAAAGGCAGGTTATGTGTAGCGGCAGTTGACTGACTGTGGACTCACAGCTCTGAACAATTTGTGCTTTCACTTTTATGTTGGCAAATATATTGTGTTAAAGTTAGTTTGACGTTGGATATTCGGCTCCATAGCTATAGCGGTATTCCTCCCACACCGTGCCTGGGCTGCTTTCTGATGGTGCTGCACGCTCGGTCGGGGAGTGCCGCTCTTACTGCTGACTGTTTTTCTAGGGACCGTGAATAAATTACTATTTTCGTGAAGAAAAATGCAAATACCAGAAAAATCTCGTCAGGAAAAGTCATTTTCTTATTTTATTTGGAGAATAGAAGGTTTGGCAAGTTGGCCAAGTTGGCAACCCAGGGTTGTACATGAGATGGGAAGCCATTCACATTATTCAGAAAATAAATTAATTATTCAGAAAATAAAAGAATGTCTCTCTTTGAAAAGACAGTCAAAAACAGGATCAATAGAATGGTTATTGAAGAGAATTCAGTGCAGAAATAAGCGGTATTGAGCAAACACTGATGTGCAGATATATGATCTCTGATTGGCTTTATTATCTTAAAGTTGGCTGCATTTTAATTTAATTTTACACAAATCAGTTCAGTGTTTAAATTAGCTCAGAGTAGGTCTACATGTGTAGCTGCACTTTTGTTTGTTGAATTCTGTGGTTCTAACAGGTAACAATACAAAATATTAAAATTTTTTAAAGTTTATAAGTTCTGTAATCTTTTGCGGCTCTCGAACAATTTTTTTTACTGGAAGAGGAGACAAAATGGCTCTTTTGATGGCAAAGGTTGTCGACCCCTGGTCTAGAACAAAAAATAGTCATGTAAGTTATTTAAATTTAGAATGGTAGTGCTTTCTCTTCAGGTTCTTTTGAAGGAAAACAAGCTGGTCAACATTCCTATCTTTCAGGACACTTCTTTGTGCAGTTACAATGCGTCCTGCAGTGGGAAAGACCCTCACTGAGGAGACATCTGTGCCTGGGATGAGTCCAAATTGCACATTTATAAATGTGCTTCGAAGCAACTCGTAATCCCTTCTCCATACTGAAACTTTAGCTGTTCTCTAAACACTGCAAAATTATAGTGGAAAAATACTACCCTGGGATAAATCATTCTGGCGGGTTTGGGTGGTGTGCTGCCAACGCTGCCAACTAAAGACTGGAAGAGTAAGTGCAGGACAAAAGGCACTGCAATGAATACAAGTACTAACCACCAAATTACATTTATAAACATCAAGGTGATTTTTAATCAATATGAGAATTGTGCCATTTAATATCGCAATATATCGCCAAATCGATTATTTTCAACACTCCTAGTAGACTAGCTGTCGGACTACGTGCAAACAGAAGAACAAGAGGTGAAACTGGGTGAGATTTTTTTCTTTTCAAACGAGAAAGGGCTTCTCTAAGAAAACTGCAAAGCCAAAGTAGCAAGCCAGTTTGTGTAGAGTGAATGTGTGGCATGACAGTGCGGCATAGCGGTGCATGTTTTACTGCCGTGCATGTACAGACCTGATCAAAATCTTAAGACCAATTGAAAAATTGCAACAATTGAACTTTTACACATTTGGATCTTAATGAAGTTTTAATTAAAGCAACAATATGCAAAAGCAAGAAGGGAAGGTGTGACAAAAAGCACTTTGAAAAAGTACTTTATTGAAAACAAACTGAAATAGGCTGTTTATTAGCTGATCAAAAGTTTAAGACCATCGCTCGAAAAATGACAAAAACCTCTCCAAACCAGAACAAAAATTTTCTCAGTAATGAGTACCTCCACCCTTTCTTGTTAATCACTTCAAAAATTCATTTGGGCATTCTTGATGTTGGTGTTTCCAGGAAGCTAGTGGGAACATATCTCCAAGTGGTGAAGATGGCTTCACGGAGGGCATCAACTGTCTGGAACTGATGGCCATTTTTTATAAACTTCCCTTGCCATCCATCCTCAAATGTTCTCTATGGGATTTAAATCAGGGGAACATACAGGTTGGTGAGTGATGAGTGATGTTATTCTCCCTGAAGAAGTCCTTCGTTAAGCGAGCATTGTGAACTCCAGCATTGTCCTGTTGAAAAACCCAGCTGTTACCACTCAGACGAGGGCTCTCAGTCATGAGGAATGCCCACTGCAACATCTGCACGTAACCAGCTGCCGTTTACACTATGCCAGGGAGCATCAGAAATGAGACATTGAAAAATGGAAAAATGTTTTTTCTGGTAAGAAAAAATTTAACCTTGATGGTCCAGATGGCTTCCAATGTTACTGGCATGACAAGGAGATCCCACCTGAGATGTTTTCTCCCCGTCACATTCGAGAGGGGTCCATCATAATCTGGGGTGCTTTTTCCATTCAGTGGAACACTGGAGCTTCAAGTGGTGCAGGGTCATTATACGTTCGCTGGTTACATGCAGATGTTGGAGCAGGCATCCCTCATTAAGATCCAAATGTGCAAAAGGTAAATTCTAGCAATTTTTCAATTGGTCTTTATATACAGTATATATATATATATATATATACATACATACACACACACACACAGTATGTATATATATATATATATAGCTATATTATTTCTATATCTATATCTCAAAATGGTATATACAGTATAAGCTCTATTTTAACAATTTTTGCTGTTTTTTTTAAAAAATTTATTTCCACAGTGATGCAATGACAAATGAGGCATGAGCTGCGGATGGCCCCCTGAAAAAATTGGCCATTCCTGGCCATTCCTGAACATGGTTCATAGTGTCAAATGCTTTTGACAAATCAACAAAAAGTGAAGCACAGTACATCTTTTCATCGAGAGCAATATGTATGTATGTCATTAATTACTTTTGTGGCCGTGGAGATAGTACTGTGTTTTTTTTCTAATGCCTGATTGCAGTTGTGAGAGAAGTTAATTTCAGTATAGGATACCCATTACTTGATCACACACACAAGAGATTTAAGAATTTTTGATAGAAGAATTTTTGATAGGGTACATACATTTGATATTGGCCTGTACTTTGTTAGAAGAGATGGATCACATCCTTTTAATAAAGGAATAACAAAAGCAGACTTCCAGATTGATGGAATTTCTTTGGTTTCAATTGAAAGAAACACACACACACATCCACGGCTGCACGACATGAATCTTGTCGTATTTCGTACGTGTGGGTTCAATCATAAAACAAGTTTATATTCACAACCTCAAAAAACTGCAAACTTTGGGTCCGCTTGGCAATACTCAGGCAACCTTGGTGCACCACATCCTGCCGCAGCCTTCAAACTAAAAGCATGGCAGTAACATAGCATCACCACACCACAAAACAAACCACCGTAAGTCAGTACCATCATGTTGAGGTACAAAAACATGATATTGTTGCACAAATCCAACGGCTTTCCTTAAACAAGTTTTGCATCATTGCCATTTATGCAAATTAGACAGAACCCGACAATCCATTCATTCATTCATTTTCTGTACCGCTTATCCTCATTAGGGTCACGGGGATGCTGGAGCCTATCCCAGTTGGCTTTGGGCGGGAGGCGGGGTACACCCTGGACTGGTCGCCAGTCAATCGCAGGGCACATATAGACAAACAAACATTCACACTCACATTCATACCTATGGACAATTTAGAGTCGCCAATTAACCTAACATGCATGTTTTTGGAATGTGGGAGGAAACCGGAGTACCCGGAGAAAACCCACACACGCACGGGGAGAACATGCAAACTCCACACAGAGATGCCCAACGGAGATTTGAACCCAGGTATTCCAGATCTCCTGACTGTGTGGCCAATGTGCTAACCACTCAGCCACCGTGCGGCCCCCCAACAATCCAATTAAATTAAACAAAATCAAGACAAACATAGGTCGATTCATTATGAATATTGTGCAGTTGTTATTTTCATGGCTATTATTCTATTAATTGTTGGGCTGCAAGTGATGTCATATCGAGTCGCAATGGTCACAGGCTAAAACTGATGTGCGGGCAAGCAAGCGTGTTCACAGTTAAGAGTCATGTAAAGTGAGAGCAAAAATGCTGCATATGTCCGCTGTTCTTGAATGTCAAAATCATTCAATTAGGGATTTTGGTACAAGTTTTTACTAAGATTATCCTTCATATTGGGAAAAACAAAACAACCAAAAAATGTTGAAAAATGCAGCTGCAGAAACTGTCTCTCTCGAAAAGTCAAGCCATGTGTGAACACGCTCCAGTTTACAAGTATAATTTATACTAAAACCAAAATTAGAAATACTTGTCCCGGGACTTGTGTCACAGGGTGGGCAGAGCTACTTAGCCGTGCTTAGACGGCGGAGTGGTTCTGCCCATGGTGTCACACGGTTTCGGCTCCTCAATTTTAATTGCCTACACACACACGTCTCACACTTCATAACACTTTTAGTTAGGTGGGGGGGCGGGGAGTAGAGGGTCCTATTACACCCCTGTTTTCTTGGACGCTCCCTGGGGCTGGGGGCGGTGAGGGGGATTGTTTTGGCTCCGGGTCTCAGTCGGCGGCAGTGCTGCGAGGACTGCGTGCGGCGCTCTGTGGATTTTCCGGCGGCCGGGTATGGTGGTATGGCCCCGTGTCTCGGGGGAGCTCGCGGTGATGCTACTCCCTGCATTGGGGGGGTGGCACATCCAGGTGCATATGTGAAAATGTAGGTGTGTAAGTGTATGTGTGGTGGCATGTGTGAGTATGGGAACAGGGTTTGGTGTGGGTACTGGGGCTGGGGTGGACGGGTCACGGGGGGTGAGAGGGGGGTAGACCCATTGGCCCTCTATGGGCGCCTGCCTCTGGCGTTGGGGAAGGTGTTGGCCCGCCGCAGTTGTGTCTGGGGTGGCCTGGAGCTCCCGGGGTGTTGGGTATGGCCTCTGCTTTGGGAGGTTGGGTGGCTTCTGGGCCCGGGGGCTCGGGAGCGGCTGTCCTGCTTGCCCGAAGCTGGCCGGCCTCCGGCGGGTGTTCCGGCGGTTGTCGGCCGGGCCCCCCCTGTGGCCCCTGCTGGGCTGTCGGGCGGCGTCGGGCCGGGTCTCCCTTGCACCTCTTCGGAGTGGACTCGTGGTTGCCTCTTGGGGTGGCGGGGTCAGGCCTTCCCCTCTGTGGGGAGCCAGCTGCGGGGCCGTGCTCCGGCGTCTTCCTAGTCGGACCCTCACTTTTGGAGGGAGTGTGGTTTGGGATGCATGGCGGTGTTCACCACGGGCATCTCCTCGTTCTCTGATGCCGTTATCCTGTCACTGCAGACTAATGTAGATTTAATGTAGAAATGTTGCACTTGTCATTTGGATGGTCATTGTTCAAGAGGTTCTGTTTCTTTTCTCGTTGTTTTTCTTGTATGTTTATCATTATTAGTAAATATGTATGTATGTATGTGTGTATACATATATATGCACACTGTATGTGTGTGTATGTATGTGTGTACTGCATGGATATGTGTATGTGCACAGTATGTGTATGTATACGTGTACGAATATGTGCATATATATATATATATATGTGTGTGTATGTATGTGTGTACTGCATGGATATGTGTATGTGCACAGTATGTGTATGTATACGTGTACGAATATGTGCATATATATATATGTATATATGTGTGTGTATGTATATGTATGTATGTGTATATATGTTTGTGTGTGTATATGTATATATATGTATATGAATGTGTGTACATGAATATTAGTATTATCATTATTATTATTATTTTTTTTCTTCTTCTTCTTTCCCCTGTATTTTTGCTCATTTTGCTCTGTGACTGTTCTGGTTGTTGCTGAAATCTTGATTATCACGGTTGTTTGTAATATGGTTGAAATATGTTTGTGAGGTTCTTCTGCACCCTTTCTTATATCCCTCACCCCACCCCCCACCCGTCCCTTTTCAGGTCAGGTCCGGCATCGAAATGTGGCGCAAAAAAATTCATAATAAACGCAGTCAAATGTCAAGGGAGACTCATTTGGATTATGAAGTCTCCCTTGGCAAAGAAATTTTGCTCAGCATTTAAAGGCAGCTTGACTCCCATTCAGTTGTTATGATGCTGGACAAGACAAAAAAAAAAAAAGAAATACTTGTCCCACAACACTGCTTCATCTAAATGCCCCAACTGTATAATTGCCCAATTATTCAAAGAACACCATAAATAAACCGCCAACTATACAAAATCTGCTCTGTTGCATGAAAATATGATGGGAAAATACCATAAGAGGAAAAAAGTTTACACTGGTCCTTAACACAAGACTACAAAAACACACACCTTCACTTGATTAAACAAATATTTCTAGAAATAAAGTGCTGCTCTGGCAGAGACATAAATCAGAATCAGCTCTATTCACCATATGTGTTGCCACACTAGGAATTTGACACCGGTCAATATCGCTAATGAACGTACATAGCGGAGAAGAGGAGAATACTTCTGTACAGTGGATCGAATGCTGGGTAATTTATATCGGAATATTCGGGTCCGGGTCGCGGGGGCAGCAGTTTCAGTAGGTCCCCAGCGACCTCTTCCAGCTCCACCGGGAGGACACAAAGGCATTCCCAGGCCAGCTGTGCGACATAGTCTTCCAGCGTGTCCTGGGCCTTCCCTGGGGCCTTCTCCCGGCTGGGCATGCCACCTCAACTGGGTCCTCTCGATGTGAAGGAGCAGCGGCTCTACTCTGAGCTCCTCACCCTATCTCTTAGGGTGAGTCCAGCCACCCTACGGAGGAAACTCATTTCCGTCGCTTGTTTCCGCGATCTCGTTCTTTCGGTCATGACCCATAGCTCATGACCATAGGTGAGGGTGGGAACGTAGATCGCTCGGTAAACAGAGAGCTTTGCCTTCCGGCTCAGCTCTCTCTTCACCAAGACGGCCCGGTGCAGCGACCGCATTACTGCGGATGCTGCACCGATCCGTCTGTCGATCTCACGCTTCAACCTTCCCTCACTCGAGAACAAGAACCCGAGATACTTGAACTCCTCCACCTGAGGCAAGACCTCACTCCCAACCCGGAGGGTACAGTCCACCCGTTTCCGACTGAGAACCATGGCCTCGGATTTGGAGGTGCTGAGTCTCATTCCAGAGGCTTTACACTCAGCTGCAAACTGCTCCAATAAACGCTGAAGGTCACAGCCTGATGAGTCCATAAGGACCACATCATCTGCAAATAGCAGAGACGAGATCCTAAGGTCACCAAGCTGGACTCCCTCAACACCTTGACTGCGCCTAGAAATTCTGTCCATGAAGATTATGAACAGAATCGGTGACAAAGGCCTTGGCGGAGGCCAACGTTCACCGGATAGAAGCTCGACTTACAGCTGGCAATGCGAACTAGGCTCCTGCTTCGATTGTACAAGGACCGAATGGCACGTAGTAGCGGGCCACCAATCCCGGACTCTCGGAGCACCCCCCACAGGACACCACGAGGGACACGGTCAAATGCCTTTTCCAAGTCTACAAAGCACATGTAGACTGGTTGGGCAAACTCCCACATACCCTCCAGTACCCTTGCAAGGGTGTAGAGCTGGTCCAGTGGTCCGCGACCGGGACGAAAACCACATTGCAGCTCCTGTAACTGAGGTTCGACTAAGGGTCGTACCCTTCTCTCCAGCACCCTGGAGTAGACTTTCCCAGGGAGGCTGAGGAGTGCCCCAGGATATGAAAATTTAATTCTGATTTTTTTTATTCGGCTTACAAAAATTTGTTCGCTTTACAAAAGGTTGTCGAGCTTGCCAAAACTTGTTTTTATTTCCAGAATTTTTCTGATTTAACGTATTTTAAAAGGTGCATGCTAAAACCTACAATCTACAAAAAAGGGCAGCGAAAGCAAAATAGTGAGTTTAGTTGAACTTTATTCTACCATGTAACAATACACGCACTGTATTTTTCAATCACTCTTCTCCAAAAAATCCATCTTCTGCATCTGACTAGAACAGCTGGGCAATTTTGCCGTCAAACATGCCGGGTTCCCTGTCATTATTGTCGGTTGTCAGTCTCGTTGTCAGTCGGCTGTTCAACAATGATGCCGGCTTTGGCGAAAAACTTGAACAAGAGTTAAAGCAGATACCTTAGCCCAGGCATCCACAATCCATTCACATATGGTGGCGTAACTCGCCTGGCGATCGTCAAATATGTTGTTTTGCAGCATACTGATAGCATACCTATTGGAGGCTTGGCGGAGGTAAGCGTACAAGCGTACGCCATCCGATCACGGGGAGTCAGGTGGACTGCCTCTTGGTTACATGGTTACAACCCAGCAATTGCAATGCATCAAAAATCAAAACGAACATTCATTTGAGTGTTGTGCAGCACATTACACAGCAGCAGAAAGGAAAGCACTATTTTGAATACAGTACTATCACAAGTTAACCATTAAATAATTGTTTCTCAATTAACACGTTGCATTTATAAACATAATTCACTGAATGAACTCTGAGAGCATTTTGCATAGTCACATGGAATAGGAACAATTGGCAGACCATATGTGATGTTTCCTACATAAACAGTGCCTTTGCAATCAGCCGTGCCTTTGCAATCAGCCAGGTGGCGCTACGTTCTGGAAACTCAAGAAAAGAGCTGAAGATGCATTTTTGGTGTATTTTGTCATCCAACTTTTTAGTGACTGATGAGCTACATGAATACTTCTATTTATGTGCGTGGGTGACTCAAGTTAGCTCATTCTGTAATTGGATCAGTCACTGATACTTTCCTGTTGCCAGTAGTAAGAGTGAAAACAAATCCAAACACTGCTTGAAGAATACAATATTCATTCTGTATGCATGAACTATCTTTTTTAGTAAATATTTTTGGTTAAAATGAATGATTTGCTTTGGCTGCAACAGTAATGCAAATGCAAATAAATTATTTTCATCAACAAAACAAACAATATTCCTTTTATAAATGACTAATACATTAATACTTTGTGAACACTTAAACGCAAGTTTTCGTTGTTAAAGCTTTACACAGACAAACTCAAAAGTTAGTAATGACTATTGTATAGCACACTTTAAAAATCTGGCACTACAACAATGTATGATACATGCTTAGTTCCTTAAAAGAGTGATATGACGTATAGGGAGTTAGGATTGGTATTAGCAGGAACTCACTGTTGCTGCGCCACCGCTAAAACAAGTGATATACAGACAGCCCCACTTTTGACGAACGTCACACGCCACCATGTGAGATATATTCCTGTTAATCCATTTTTGCACTACTGCTTGTATGACAGCCGAACAATAAGCCAGAAAAAAAGTTGGCGTGCACACATGGTGGTGCCAAGGACACACAAGGATTGTATAGCGGAAGGAACAGCAGGCTCGCACAACCTATAGAGAAATAACCAATACTCAAGAGGACCGAGCAACACATGACTTCCTCTAGCCCTCTCTTATGCTATAGTCCTTTAAGATTTAGGTCAACAATCAACTTCCTCAGCAGAGCAGTTTATATGTACAGTACATCTTCTCACATTCTGTGACAGTGCAAATTAGATAAACAACTTCCAACATCACAAACCCACAACGCACTGAAGTTAATACAAAGTATTTTCAGACGTCAAATCTTCCACAAATTAACCACTAACCCAAAAGCAGTTAAATGAAGGCCTCTCTCATACACAATAATAGCATTATTATTTCATTCAGGGACAATTTAAAGAATACTTAATATATGTACTGCGCAACATTGTGGAATGCTGGACAGCTCATGTTTGTTGTATCAATAATATGCTTACTGGCATTTCATCATTCAGTGTACAGGTAGTAAGACATTTAAGTTGCAAAGTCTAAAAGCTGCAAGGCACCAAAAAGTCTTTAGGTGATAATGCAAATAAACAGAAAGCCATCAGCATGGAGCTATAGAGAAACAACCAGGCCACTCAGCCTGTAACTTCCACCAATGTGTTATCAAGCAAGAAGGGGAAATGGAAACAATTACATCAAATAACAATTTGGGCAGAATGGTTTTCCGTTATCTTTCCCAATTTGAAATCTGCTTACATTGTGTCGGCTGCCCTTTGAGGCATTGATACAGGCGGGCTCCAAGTCGGGTGTTTGCCAGGGCGACCAGGGCAGAAGGTAAGGAAGTCACATTCTCACCAGTGCTTAACTAAGAGCTACTCACATGCATTGCAGAATAGGATGTGTGTTTGAGCAGAGGCCAGGTAAAAAGCAACTGGATAAGGGAAACACCTTAAAAATAGCACATGGTGTGACTATCAGTTTTCCCGTTACTTCACTCCCACTAATATTTAGTATGACAAACTATTGCATCAAATCACTGCTAACTTCTATTTCAAGGAAATGCTGACAACTCAATAGGAGGGTGTTCTCCCTGGAAAGTGTTGCGACTGGAAGGGAAATAAGAAGAGCCATGGACTACGTGTGCATGCACTAAAAGAGTGAAGATTCCCAAAATAGTTTGATCTCTCCATTTTTCACACATCTATGTAAATCCCTGTTTACATGCACCAACTCTAAATCCATTGTCGGCCAACACTTTGCGCCTAGCAGGGCAATTTTGGTCATCCCGTTAATGAGAAAGAAAATGCTACGTGGCAAAAGCCAACTGTTAGTGGTAGAAATTGGTTGGTCAAAAGAATAACATGCTATCTATAGCTCTATGTGCGGTTGGTAAGGTTTTTATTAGCTGTGTGATTAAATATCAATATAACCAACTATTGTGATATTTAACCCTCCGATGGATTATCAATACACCCTGCAAAATTATGGGTGCTATAACAAGTCACCATTTTATATTTCATCTTTGAGCAGCTCCTCACTTTTCTGGCAGAAATTTGGGTGGAAGAAATTTTAAAGAAACTTTCTGCTAAGCCCTGCATTTTCATAATTCATTCATCAGTTACATGTCAATGAGTCTGAAATGTAGCATTCCACTGTTCTCTAAATAAATTTAGATTGAGCAGATGATTGAACCTCTTGTGGATGTTCGTCTCACGGAATTACTACCATTCCGTCAAACCGTGGCTTTCGGATGCCGCAGTTTTCGCATGGTACAATTTTCACCAAAGATTTGTTAAAATTTTGCCTCGGTTCTCATACACCGTTATTGTACAATATTGTGCGTAACAACCGGGTGGCACTTTGAATCTTGTGGTATTTATATTTATTGGGACGCACAATATTCCAAAGCATTGCATGTTTATTCAGCCCTCTTAGCTCACAAGCAACACCCAATCAAGAAAGCTAATGTGCAAAAGGGGAATAGGTGAACAAAAAACAGAGGTTGCAAACGATCCAACCTGTTCCGTTTGGAATCCCTCCTCTCTTGCCCGTCCCCGACGTCTTCGTCAACAGGAGTTTTCAACAAAAGTAAGTGATGTTAAATGTTCATTTATGCATTTAATTTGTCATTTGTAAGTATTTTGCATGTAAAACTATAATTATTATCTCTAAAATGTTTCCTTATCTACAGTCGTTATTACTGTTATCTACTGACCGCTGAATAATAACATGCATTCTATTTTATGTCAATTTTATTTCAATTTAGACTACACAAATTATGTTTGGTGTTGTTTGATGCGTTTCTACCCAACATTATATGCTGTCACACATTTAAACTGTATTCTTCTGGAATGCTCTGCAACTTCATATACTTTGATTTTATCAGTACACATTAACAATATGGACGTACTTCAGTTTCTGTGACAAGAAACAGCTTAACTGCCTCTGGCTCTGTTGTCTTCTTTTGTCTATTGTTGTTCAAGCTGTGCCATACATGGAGCCATACATACTGATGTTCAAGCTGTGCCATACATACTGATGCCGTACATGGAGAATGGAGCATGCATGAAAAGCCCACACCTAGGACCGGTCGATGTAAGCATATACATGCAAGAGGGATGTGGTTTCCAATCGCATGGTCGCATATGTGTGTTAAGCAGAACCTTAAACAGCTGAACACTACTTGAGGTGTTCACATAAGTTTTAAAATGTTTATTTCAACCAAATGCATGCAATAATTTGTTTATTCAGTGTAAACATTGATAAAAACAAAGTTAAAAACAGCTGACTAACTGCAGGGGCAAGGGGAACAAGGTTGAAAAGTGTCAATAAACAAGTTATTTCATGGAAAAGACAATTCACTGAAAGAGAAACCTCCCACAGCTTCCTCTCACCCCACACACCTGACCTGCAAACTGAGTGAGTGTGTACAAATTGATTCCTGCCACCTTGAATAGAGGGTTCAGAGGTCACTGTCAGCTACACAGTAAACAGCCATTTATCCCACTGTAACAGATGTTTTGCACAAATCTTCTCAGTCTAATATGATGGGAGCCAAATGAGGTGCATCGGCTTAAAAAGAATAAATAGAAAGTAAATATTTGTAAACCTGCCAAAATAGCTACAAGTACACAACAAAAATATAAACTTTACTCACTTGTTTTTGCTCCCATCTTTCATGAGCTGAACTAAAATATCGAACTGTTTATATGTACAAAGAAGACTCATATATCTGAAATATTGTTAACAAAGTTGCCCAAATCTATGTTAGTTCTTGCCAATACCCAGAAACTTAGCACAGCCATTGAAGTGGAGGGGCCCAACGTTCCACAGACCTCATCCAACAATCTGATCAACTCTATATCAACCCTTTCCGCCAATACATTAAAATTGAACATTTTTGAGTGAACTTTTATTTTAGCCAGCCTAACATACAATGGTGCAATAATCATGCATTTTAACCATCATCTTGCCCTGCCAGACCTTTGAGGTGGATGGATTATGGTTTTATATTTGTGAACAATATTTGAGAGAAGATTCGTACGGCGGTTGAGTGGTTAGCATATTGGCCACATAGTCAAGAGATTTAGACGACCTGGGTTTGAATCTCTGTTTCTCCGAGTACTCTTGTTTCCTCACATATTCCAAAAACATGCATGTTAGGTTAATTGGCGACTCTAAATTGTCCATAGGTATGAATGGGAGTGTGAATGATTGATTGTCTGCCCGATGATTGACTGGCAACCAGTCCAGGGTGTACCCCACCTCTCCCCTGAAGTCAGCCGTGATAAGCCTCATCCACATGAAGACAATCCGAGGCCTAAACGCATAAATACTTTATCAAAACGGCGTATCATCCACACGAAGCCAGCTTTTTCAGTGTAGTAAACGAACACTTTTGAAATCGAGTCCCAGAGTGGAAAGATTTGAAGATGGCATTTTTAGTGGCTCCATAGTTACGACTTTGCCCCGCCATTTATGAAAACCCTCGCATCACATGCGCAAAAATCGCAAACACGGAAACAACAATGGCGCCGTACATTGTTGTTTTTGTCCTGCAGAAGCTAGTTAGCCTATTGTCGCTATTGCAACAAATTCTGCTTCTTCTTCATTTTCAAGAATAACAACAAATGCTGGAAGACACAGCACATCACTTTATTCTGGCTTTATAATCCAGTGTGACTCGGAGCAACAGTACCACTTCATCATCGGTCCAGTTCGGCCACTCGTACTTAACGCCATATTTTCTGTTTACAAGTATAACAAGTTTAGTGTTTGTCGGTATAGAAAATGGATGGCTTGATAATTGAAAGAAATTGGCCTTTTGTGCACATAGAAAAACTTTTACATGTTTGAATTCTGCCCAAGAAAAATGGGAGCAAAATCCAATGTGATGTGAGAGGGGACAAATCAGCAATTTGCTAACAAGTACATACATACTATTAAAATGATTTGCATGTTGATATGGTAACATGACAAGCAGCATTGTGCACCGTGTCACAGCAATTATCATGATGTCAGAAATCACTGTCAAAGGTTAAAGCATTGTCTGACTTCACAAAGGGCTTCAATTAGTTTTGCCATTAAACTAATATGGGTCATTAATAGGGGTAATTTGTTTTTAAATGTTAAATAACGGAATTATAAGTTGGTGTGGGGCAAAGTTGAAAAACATAAATATATTTGTTTAAAAGAAATCCTAAAAGTTGAAAATGCTAGTTTTCAAGCACACTTAAAGAAAATGTGAGATGAAATCCTTCCTAAGCTAGACAATGAGCTTTATGTTCATTTTGGCTGCTTGGAGTTTGTGATGCTACAGTATTACTGACAGCGGTTTCGGTATTTTTTGTGTTTGTTAAAACCATTACCCTGAGGACCTTTCTGAAGTAGCCTGACCACAAGAACGATAACTGACCAATGCAGAATACATATTTTTTAAAAAGATACAGTATTTGGTGGTCGCGTACACTTGGAGTTGTTTTCTTTCTATGGCAGACTTCTTACCAGCAAAGATGCAATGAAGAGGACAGAAAACACATAAAGAAAGGTTCCTCCCAGAGATGTGCTGCAAGGAACTGTCATGATCAACACAAGCCCTTTGTTGAAAAGGTACGCTTCTGAAACAAGTGCACATCGGTCTACATACCTTAGTCCTTCCATTGATTGTGTAGTTGCCCAGTTTGCCGTTACAATGTCTTATCAAGTCGTCCATGCGTGTGGTGAGAAAGCGGATCTTCTCGCAGCCTGCCTCATTCCCGTCCACCCAAGTGATTTTGTCCCCACGGATGTCTTTCGTGGAGTCGCTTTTTTGACTCACCACCTGGCCGTCCGTGAACCGGCCCGTTTTGTGCAGAGCCTTGACGTCCTCCAAGATACTTAGTCCTGTCTCTGTGCCCAGAAAGTTGTCCACCACACAGATGCCGTGCTTGTTCATACACGGGACGATGTACTCCGTGGCCAGCTTCTGCGGGGATGAAGTAGTTTGTCCGTTAGGCGGGGAGGTATTGTTGGAGCCCTCCTCACCAAGCCCATGTGGTTCTGTGTTTGTGTTTTGCCGCGTAGGAGCACTACTGTCCGCCTGCTCGGGGCTATCCTTCTTCTTCAGGCATCTATCCGGCGTCTTCTCATCCCCGGGTAGCTGCTCTCGCTCGGCTTTCTGTTTGGGAAGCTGCATCTTGTCTGCCTCCTTGCAAATGCGCTTGTGCTCTTTCCAGTGCTGTTTCTGGTGCTCCTTGCTGCAATAGAAGGAGCTACGACACCTCCCGCATTTCAAAAGGTTCTCCATTTTCCCGCAAAGTTCACAGTACTGGCGATCTCGGTCCAAATCGTTCTGCTGCTTCTCCATGTTTGCGGCGAGCAGGGGGTGCACTGCGCCTTTAATTCCAATCCTTCACACGCGCCCTACTAACCGACAACTTTGGGCACGATCCAAAGCCTGTGCCACGCTACACCGAGCGAAAGCCGAAAATAAGACTTAAAAGCCGGACATTTCATAACCCTCGCTACTTCTTCACATCTTGAGGTTGAGATATAGTACGACGGTGTACGGCCGGGAGGCAGGAACACGGCCTGGGTCGAGGTCTTCATGAGGCATTCCTGCTAGCTAGCTGTGAGTCCACGGATAGTGCATGGCGACGTTCAGTGTTCCCAGCCTGTCTGCGGCACAACCCACTGTGACGTCACATAGCCACGCCTCCACGCTTGCGCTGTGTTCGAGGCCGTCGGACACCTGACAACACTGGCGACACGTGCATGTCGTAAATCAAGGAGGATGCCAGAGCAGGTGCAAACACGGTTAACCTGTTATATTTTTATGAAACAGAACAATAAACCACTGTACGTGCTGTAATATAAATATGGAACGATTATTATTTGAATGTGACTGTGGGAGGTGATGGGGATTAGCTGTGCGCGGATCGATCCAAATGCCAATATTATGGATCCAAGTAATACCAGTATCAGACCGATGCGAGCGCGATTCGATCGATATTTTTCAATTCTCGTCTCTATTTATTTTCATAAATGTGTGTGTTTATGGTGTTGTTGAAAAATGTTGCATATATTTATAGATTGTTATTATTTTAGAAACTCTGTGAGTAGTCAATGGATGCAGGAGGGCGAAAAGCCAAATTATTGGAATGAGAGCCTATTGTAGTTTTTTTTTTTACTTATTAAACAATTGTATGTAATAAAAGGCAAGAAGAGTATCCGGTTATTATTTGGTTAATATTTTTACATAGTCTTAGATTATTAAACAGTATTTACATATGGTTCACTTTGTAAATAATTTTTTTTGTTTGCCTAAATTCTTTGTCCCGTGTTTTATTCTATTTTGAGCCACACAAAATAAAATAATTCATTGTGCATTACTGTACACACTAAACTCACCCTAGGTACAGTAAACAGAAGAGAGAGAAGAAAATATAAATATGTACATATACATATACAGCAGATACACAGAACATGAAAATACACATATAAACATAAAATATTTTGGCTCGAAAAGTAGTAGGAAGACGACAAGCTAATGTACACCCACCCCCTATTTATAACACTAAAGCCAGTTATATTAATACAACATGCTATACATCATGATACATGAACAATTTAGTAAACCTATACAAACATGTGCAATTTATATTATTATTAATCCATTATACACTGCACGTCTAATCAGTACTATTGTGTCATTATTATACCATCATCAACATAGGAGTCATTCATTATGACTAATTCTTGGATTTACATATAATTTATATGCATACACGAGACTTGTGATGAATAAATATATTGGATATAAGTGTTGAAGGTAAGAATAATAAATATATTGGATAGAGCGTGTGGTGCATTAATTGAAGCAAGGAGCTTTATGAACCTGTTGCCAGGAAAGGGGCTGCTCTCTAGCAACACGGGCATTCTTGGCCAAGTGTCTTATGTTGTGCATTAAAAAAGATAAGACGTTGGAGGTCCGATGTAAGAAGGTGGATGGTCTCCTGCACTTTATTCATTCATTCATTTTCTTTGCCGCTTATCCTCATTAGGGTCGCGGGTATGCTGGAGCCTATCCCAGCTGGCTTTGGGTGAGAGGCAGGGTACACCCTGGACTAGTCACCAGTCAATCACAGGGCACATATAGACAAACAAAGACAAACAAACATTCACATTCATACCTATGGACAATTTAGAGTCGCCAATTTAGAATTTAGAGTCGCCAATTCCAAAAACATGCATGTTTTTGGAATGTGGGAGGAAACCGGAGTACCCGGAGAAAACCCACACACGCACGGGGAGAACATGCAAACTCCACACAGAGATGCCCAACGGAGATTCGAACCCTGAACCTCCTGACTGTGAGGCCAATGTGCTACCCATTCATCCACCGTGCGGCAGTCTCCTGCACTTGTCTGTCCTAATTTGGTGATTTTATTGTATTGGTGCATTAAAAGAGACAATATTTTGTTAAAACCTTAACTAAAGGCAAAAATGACAGAGCCAATAAATGAGCTTGAAAAATGTATAAGAAAACAATATTGGTATCAATGATACTTTCTCTGTACTTACTTGGTATTGAATTGACTCCAGAAAAAAACAAAGCCCATTAGACACCTCTGCTGAAAGCAGTCAAACAACGTTTACTGTTTTACTGTGAAAGCAACAGCTACATAAATAACATTTTACAGTAGTGCAGCAGTTCTCACCGGCACACTAATGAACAAGGTATTACATTTACAAGACTTTGACAATGTCAGTCAAGCCCATTGTTAAACTTGTAACAACGCGATTTTTGGAAGAGCCGGGGGGTGAAGTATGTTACAATACTTGGGATTCCCCCACACATTTATTATGTGTGAATAAATGAATGACCACCGCGGAGTTGCTGAATGCAAAATGTGACATTCCTATAACTGAAAAACGGAATAATTGATACACTGTGTGTTCAGTTAGAAACTATATTTTGACATCTACATACTTTGCGTAAACACCCTCTTATTTCAATGTACAATACCGCAGTGCATGACCCAAATATATAAGTAAGATGGTCCATGGAGTGGATGACAACATGTGCACTGTGCAATGACAGGGAAACTCAAGTAGGCAGCAGTAGGCATATGGCACGTAGGCAGCCTGCAACAGTCCCCTGGAAGAGGAGGGGTTACTGGAGAGTGATGAGTCATATGATCCAGAAAAAGGTGAGCAATCGGTAATAGTACTCAGAATTGTTTTTAAGTACTGTGGATGACACGCGTCCCACTTCATCATATGACCGTGTCCACTCAGCTCAATACAGAAAAGATGACAAAAGGCTATTGGACGTACAGTCTCTTTCAATATACGCGCAGATGGACGCACGTTTTGAAGGACGTCTGTACTTGAACTATACCTTTAGGCAACTTTGAAATTCGATTTGAATGAGACGGCGCAAATAGACTGATTCTTAAACGTTAATCCGTTTACGGTTGTCAGATTTTGAATGTGGTCGTCTTAAAACGCAACATTCTTGTAACAGTAACACCAATGTTTATGGATTTCCATTCAACTTCAAAATGGATCATAAAGTCTTTTATATTAAGCAATGAAGAGAGCAGAAAAACAAACAAATAAACAAACCAATGCCAATTCAATAAAATAAACCTATATTAAGTAAGACCTTTGAAAGAATGCCCTACTTTTCTTGTAGCACTACATACCCCAAAATGCACCGCTCTCTACACTTACGTGACGCAGTAAAACGTCGCAAAGGCCCGGGATAAATGAAGACTCTCCGACTGCCTGAACAGAAAGAACACAAATCGTCAAATTATCTGAATCGCTTTGAATTCATTTACATGTATTTATAGTACAGCCATTGATGATACATTTTATATATAAATCTAACAATTTATTCAGGCGATCTAATTAAACTCCCCGTCAAGCCACAGACTGCGCTAGCTTGTGTGTGTAGCAGCACGCATAACATTGTCACCATTTCAAACAGCTCGAAAACGCAGTTCAACTTCAGTTCCTTTTCAGTGTACAGCAACGTCGAAGGTATGCATAAGCGAGAAGGTAAGTTCAGATTTTGAAACCAGTCCTTACTCACTACAGTCGCACGGTCGTGTGTCTTGCTAGTAGCTAATATAATATCAATTGGCTGAAATCTGAAGTCTCCTGGTCGTTATTTGTTTACGCTGCGTTCCGACAAAATGCCATCATTAAAACGATCAAATATGTGTCGGACCACATATCATGTCAAAATGCATTGGGCCAGCGACTATGTTGATGATACAATGCTCCACAGCTCATGAGAACCGAGGGAGACTCGTTTCAAGCGCTTTAACAACATTTTGTGGTGAGAAGGTCACTGCATCATCTGTCTCTTTTTTTGCACCATTCACAGCTGAAGGATGTTTTCCGAAAATTACTGATACAGCTCAGCGTTGTGAAGCAAGTGCTGATTTGTCTTCGCCTGTCATCGCAGCCTTCAAAGGTACCTGCATCCTCAGTGTATGGATGACACATTTCCCCTGAACATTTGTCATATACATGCATTTCCTTTAAAGTCTTCCAGAAGGAGCTAGACACCAAACATGACAAATACGAGCGCCTGGTCAAGATCAGTCGAGACGTCACCATTGAGAGCAAGAGAACAATTTTTCTTTTGCATAGAGTGACCAGGTATGTGCATGGAAAATGTGTTTGTCGGTGAAGTTGAAAAGAAGTCTTCACGTTAAACGAGACTAGAATCAGTTTCAGTGTAGGACTGCACTGTACACCATGTGTACACAATATGTCTCCAATGTTATTCATTAAGATTGATGCATTACTCATTATCTTGCATTGTAAGCAAAAATGTGAGAAACAATTATGGATCTGAGCCTAAAATTATATGGGCCTCTCTCTCTTTTTCCACAATCAAACAGCACGGTAGGTAGGTGCCGATTTATCCAATTTTCTGTTTTTACCTTTGTCATGAAAGAAAACCTAGTACTAGGGGTCTCACAAGACACCCGACTCCTGAGATGAGATGATGCACGGGACTGAGTCCACAAGGACAAGATGAGACGATATTTACACATTCACAAAACAAAGCAGTGCAGTTTGAAATGTTTTTTTTTTAAAAGATATTATTGTCAACATTTTTGGAAACTAAATAAACAGTTGTTATGACCATTTATAATGTTAATAACAGTACAGATCACTCTTTCTGTCAAATATACTTGTTTTTGTCAATTCATGTCAGGGCTGTGCAGCTGTCCTTTTGATATTTGTAATTAAAAAATGATACATATACAGTGGAACCTCGATTCACGAAAACCTTATACAAAAATATCATAATAGCGCTAAATTGTCAACATGGATCACGTCTATGTATGAGGTGTTTTGTGAAACGGAACTGAGGATCGCGGGCGCTTGACAGTTGGTGCTCAGCCTGATGCAATGAGCGTCACTAGAACCGCTCGGTTATTGAAGGTGCTGACAAGTCGGGGGATCTACATGGGTTCCTCTGACAAATTGCTGTATAGTAAGTTGATCAGATGTAGAATTACTACAGCTTTTGCTTGGACATCAACAAGTAGCAAGTAGCTGTATAACTTTGACGGATAAAACAACCATACGTCTCATGCTGATGCTGGGAACATCCAAGGAAGGTTAGATTGCAGGGTTTAAAGTACGCACACCGCCACTTGCATGTTACTGTAGTATCATTCATAGTATGGATGCCATAGTCCACAGTCTGATTGGCTTCTGGATGCCCTGTTCTCGTGATACAGCTTTTCTCCAAATGAGAAATATCAACATGAGATCTTGTGACACCCCTATCAAGAACACATACATGAGACCTAATGTTTAATTATATGGTAACATGCCGAATATCTAATCTTTCTCCTTGTGTTTCTTTATTGGAAGTGTTCCAGATGTAGAGGTGGTGTTGAATGAGGCAGATGGAAAACTAGATGGAGTGAGACAGAAAATTGGTCAGATTGCTGAAGAGCTGAAAGGAGAAGATATCTTTCAGTTTCACAGAGCAATCACTGCAGGTGAGTTTTACTTTATAGTGCAGACATTGTTTGAAAAAGTTATTCCTTATAGAGAATATTTGGGCAGTGACATTGAAATTTAAATAAAGTCATTGTCAAATATGCCTGATTGGCCTTGACCCAAGTGCTAAAATGTTATACAGGTACATACAGACAAATCTTTGTATTATTATAATTTATTAGTATGAACATTTCTGCTTTTTCCTCATTACTTTATGCCTTTTTGCTTTGTTCCGCTCTCACAATGGCCCTCTGGCCCATTGAAAAATGAGCCACGGTCTTCAAAAGGTCCCCTGGCTGCACTTTGGACACCCGCGGTTTACGTATTTTACCTGGAAGGCCAAATGTTAGCAAATGATAGAAGATGTCTACATCCTCTGTTGTTTTAGCACTTTCGTTGGCCATGACTCCCGCCAGTCACCTGCTGGGCTACACGCTTGTGGGGTTGTTTTTGCACGGCGGTGGTAATGCACACTACTCGGACTTGGCTCGTCACTCCCGCTTTGAATACATGGATTTTTGTTTGTATTTGGTTACAGAGTAAATGCATGACGCAAGAAAGGCTTCCTATTTTTCACTTTAAATGTGTACCTTGCATTTGTGAAAATTTACAGCAGTCTACTCCACTATACACACTTTGACTTAGTAAAATATGTATTCCACTGTAGAGCAAACCAGTCCCGGGTGTACCCCGCCTCTTTGCTGAAGTCAGCTGGGATAGTCTCCACCAGACCCCGCCGGCCTAATGAGGATAAGCGGTATAGAAAATGGATGGATGGATGGCACTGTAGAGCAAAATAAATTTTTTTATTTTTATTTTTTATGCTTTTAAGTCACCGCAAACTCCCCTTCTTCTTCACTTTGAAGGCAACCTGTTGGCCAAAAGTTGCTTGTAGTCACGAAAAAGATGTTAGTCAACTGGTAGCCCAAGGGCCAAATGGGGTTCGTTACACCGGCCCGCAAACTAGAGAACCACTAGCAACAAAGCCCTCCTGTCATATAGAGGATCTTTGACAAGCTATTTTTTTTACACTAGGTTTTCAAAAGCAGCACAACCCTTCTGACACATATTGTAAGTAAAGAATTATCGACTAGCGTTTTTGCAGTGAATTGCTAAAACAGCAGAGCGCTCCTCTCATATAGAGGATCTTTGACCTGCAATATTTGCAGTCTGCCCTTAAAAACAGCAGAGAGCTCCTGTCATTTTGAGGATCTTTGACTAGTATTGTTGGAGTAGGTCCTCAAAAGCAGCTGAGCACTCCTGTCATTTGGAGGATCTTTGACTAGCATTTTTTTTTGCAGTAGGTCCATAGAAAGAAATAGCAGAGCCCTCTTGTTACATATATAGAGGTTTTTTGAACTACTGGTTTTCAAAAACAGCACAGCCTTCTAGTCACATATATAGAAGATTATTGTCTAGTGTTTTTGTAGCTAGTGTCTTTGGTCTGCGTTTTTGCAGCTGGTCCTTAAAAACAGCCAAGTGCTACTGTCATCTGGAGAATCTTTGACTCCAATTTTTCAATTGGCACATATGTAAAGAATTATCGACTAGCGTTATTGCAGTAAATTACTACAAACAGCACAGAAAAATAATTTTTTAAAATCATTAATTTATAATAATGTTTCTCAATTATTTTCCGTCATGCTGCCCCCTTACCGACACAATTTATTTTCAACCCCCTATTTGAAATACAATTGAGAACCTGATTTATTGATGTATTTATCTGTAGGAAACGCTGTATGAGTCGCCTTCACCAGCATCATTTAACCCTGAGTAAAGACACCAACAGGCCTGCCAACATTAAAGAAAATAATGTTTACTTTAATATATAGTGTAAGTCCCCCTGCCGACAGTATTTGCATGATATTGCATGTACAGTATAGTAGTGTGTATATAAAGTAAATTCAAGCAAATAGCAAATTCGAGGCATTTACATACTAAACAGAACGTGTGTCCTCTTTGATTGATTTGTCACAATTAACTTCATAATAATAATAAAAATAATAATAATCATGGTCCACATTCAGCAGTACACTATTAATATGTTCCTGAACTCTCTTACAAAAACATGACATGAAGTAATTTGCTCATTGCTCTTACACAAGCCTACCATCCCAGTATCCCCTCTCATGCTCTAATTGGATGGTGTTGACTGGTTGTGTGAGAGCGTGACCTTGGTGTGGGACTGCTTTTAAAACAGGAACGCCCTCTGATAAAGTTGTTTTTCCACTTGTATTGCTATCAGTTTTTGTTGGCGCAGCCAAAATGTCTGCAGAATTTGGAGGCAAACTGTTACTGGGAGCTATGGTGAGCTGTTATCTAGCTTGTGGGGGGGAAGTCATTTTTAGATTGTAGTCATTGTGGAATCAATGCAGCATCCTCTGCGACGTGACCAGTGGCAGTTCCCACCAATTAGACCCGTTTTCCTCTCCATTTTTGGCATCTTTATTAGAGCTCCCTGCGCAGGGTTTGCAGCTAATCTGGACATGGAGTCTCCATGCATTTGTAGTGGCTCCACTTGTTTCATCGAGGGGCCATTATGGTATAACATTAGAAGCATTGGTGGCTAAGCCGACAATACATTAAACAATGTAAATATCAAGTAAAAGTTGTTTTCTTTTGGCAATTTAACATAAAAAATGAAACCAACAAATTTTATTCAGCCATTACACGCAAAATTGACATATCTCAAGCAGTTACTTTGCTGATTAAGATTGTCATCTTAAACCCACACAAACCCACACAAACACACAAACTCAGAAAATTAGAATGTTTCTAAAGCTTCAAGACCTGATCAGCAAAATACAAAGAAAAATAAATGTGAAATATATTGATTTGCATATGATTTAATTATATCAAATGTCAAATTCACCTTTTAAGTTGAATTGCAGAAATACAACAACCTTTTCTGCATATTCCAATTTTCTGGGTAGTACAGAAACAATGCAGTTTTAAATGTTTTAAGTGACATTTTAACATTCTTGAACTGAAACTGTACTTTTTAAAAACATTTTGCCCATGATCCTCTATCTTTATGTGAGACATGAACACGTCTTTCTCTTTTCTGTGCGTTGTAAATATATACAAACAAATAAAAGATGGGGCACATAATGGGAACCACCTATTTCATCTATAAACCTTCTGAAAATACTCGAAAAACCACCAAATACGCTATACATATAATGTGACGTGCATATTAACCAGGCTACAGCAACATTGTCGTTGTTATCATTATTATTGTTTATTATTATAGGTGTAGGCGTGCGTTTCTATGTTTCTATATGAAATCAATGCGCAAAAGGAGCAAAATATTGTATTACATGTTATCATGAATGTACTTGTTACTACTGTCCAAAAACACGCATGTTAGGTTAAATCGTGACTCTAAATTGTCCGTGAATGATTGTCTGTATGTGGCCTGCGATTGACTTGCGACCACTCCAGGGTGTACCTCGTCTCTCGCCCTAAGTGACCTGGGATCCCCCACGACCCAAGTGAGAATAACTGGTATGGAAGATGAATGGATGTAGTATAACATTGTGTCATTGTTTTTTAAAGCGGAATTTACAACAAAAGAAGAATTGCACTGGTCTTATCACAGATTACAGGCGCGTAAGCAAAGCATTACTAGATTCTTTCCACCCCTAACGGTAATTTTGTTGGTACCTTTTCATGTTTAATTGTTTTACTAAAAAATGCCAACTTAACCTCGCACGAAAACATAGAGGACATGACTTGTTTCACCTTCTTGCGTAATGATACAGTCACTTGAGTATGTGTCAGCTGCTCTATCTTCTGACACCCAAAAAGAGAGAGAGAGAGAGAGAGAAAGAGAGCAATGCTTGAAGTGGAAGCAAAGCACATCCTCGTACTGGCTGTGCGTCGGTGGCTCTCTGTGGTTAGCTCAAGTGAGATAGCACCCCCCTTTGAAGTTCAATTGCCGCTCCAAAAGTAAACTTCAGACACAAAGTCTTCCGTCCTGTGATTATTGGATTGTTGTTTACACAGCCAGAAATCAAATGAGGGGTCATCTCAGCCTGCTGCAGAAAATGGCCACTGTTGTTCAATCAAAAGACAGTGGCAGGAAACAGGTTTGAATCATTATCTACATCTATGATCTATACGCTTCAGATCGCCTGTAGTGTTTACGCACTCTCAGCTTGATATGCAGTCTTTTTTTTTCTGGTTTTGTGTAAATCCAGTGCAAAAGTGCATCACTAACCATATATTGCCAGGTGACGCGGCAGCTGTGGATGCTGTTACTTGCTGTGAGTGATTTATTTCTTTGTGACTTTCATGCGTCAGGAATCCAGGAGTATGTGGAGGCCGCCTCCTTCCAGCATTACATCCGTCATCGCAGCCTCATCAGTCTGGAGGAGATCAACGCCACGCTGGTGTTCATGAAAGGAGACAAGGTATATTTATAAGGGAGAAACTCCTTAATATATGTCAAGGATCTAAATGTGGCAGCTCAGTGGTTAACACTGCATAAGTATTTGTTTAGATTTCCTCCAGGTCCCCCAACTTCCTCCAATACTCCAAAAACATGGATGTTAGTTTGTTGAAGACACTAAATTGCCCGTCTCTTAACAGTAAGTTGCATGGAAAATTAATGGATTTGTTTTGAATGAATACTAGACATGCTGGCAGCTACACACATACTTTTCTCTTTGACCATTTGAAGATTTCATGGCCATGTTAGTGCTCATACTTTGATTTTGAAGGCCTGGATATGGGAAGAAAGACACATCTCCAATGTCACCATGGTTGGAATACCATACACTGGCAGATATTGTATCGCTTTATTTGTATTTTGTAAAGTTTTCACTTCTTTGTCTGCTACCAGCTTAACCCCAAAACCGTGGAATTACTTCCCACAAAATGTTACGGAGGGTTGAGGCATGGACCGTTGAAATACTTACTTTTTGGTTTAAAATTAGATCCAAAGAAAAATGCCGTTACAATGGAGTGCCACTGTTGTTTTTTAAGGTTCAATAAATGATTGTCAAATGTTATGTTCTCACTTCTCAGGGCTCTGCTGACACGCTGCCAACAGGAGCTCGGGTTCTGACCTTCCAGGTGATGCCGTCAGACTATCTGCTCGGCATAGCCGACCTGACAGGAGAGCTAATGCGCCTGTGCATTAGTAGCGTGGGCAACGGCGACATCGACACGCCCTTCCAACTGAGCCAGTTCCTGCGCCAGATCCACGACGGTTTCTCCTTCATCGGGAACACTGGTCCCTATGAGGTGTCCAAGAAGCTGCACACGCTGCGTCAGAGCCTGGGCAAAGTGGAGGACGCCTGCTACACCCTAAGAGTTCGCGGCTCTGAAATTCCCAAACACATGCTGGCTGATGTCTTCTCTAGTCGGAACACTCACATGGACCCTGAGGAAGGTGTGGTCTAAGTCCTTTACAATCTTTCCTTTCGTTTAGCCCATCTTAACGTTGGAATGTTCTGGTAAGGGGCTTTGAGATGTTTGATAATCTTCTTTGCTTTTTCATAATACAATAAAGAGGTTGCACTAAATCAAATGTCTTTTTTCCTCAAGATAAAGATATGATGACTTAGCATTCTGCGCCAAGTTTGCAAGACTTTAGGTTCCTTTGATAACGTGTGTGTTTATTTTACTTCGCTCTCTGCCCTCCCCTTCCCCTATCACACACAGATAATCTAAGGTAGAACATGTGACCTTTGTTCAGTCCCATTCTCTGGCAGTCTTCTGACGCACATGCATGCACACATACACAAAACAACCCCTGTATTCTTGGCACGAAGCACCCCCTCCTGTTATCTCATCACCTACAAGACGTGTCACTTGTGGCCATGCTTTTTCCTGTATAAACTATGATCTGGTGTTGCAAATACTCTTTGTGAGTTTTCATGTGTATGCAATTGATCAGACAACTTGCAGGGCTTCAGCGCGAGCTGTGTTTGTGAAACTTAATGTTTTGGTTATCCGTTGGCATTTTACCAAGCAGTGCAATTCTACTTTTCTTGTATTTAGCCTGTAGACGTAATAAAGGGGTAAGTCTGCCATCTGCTGGTAGACATCAGTACTGTTGCGCGTGGAAAATGTAGTCGTTGATGTGGGCCTTTTTAATAGGCCTCTGGGATGTTATCTCCTATATCTAATTATCTTTTAACCCGTTATACATTTTTTACGAACCCACTTAATGTCAACAATGTATTGTTTGTATTGGTTGTAATGTGCAGTGTGTAGAATTGCATCATATACTGAAATGTGTTAATATTTTAATATATTTGAATAAATATATTGCCTCTCTTGTGTAGCTGGATAAGGACAATAAAATATTGCTAACAAACACATTGCTAAAAAAATGAATGCAGGGAATACGTAAATCCAATGTCAAATCCTTTCCTTTTTGAGAACTGGCTTCACAATTCAGAAAAAAAAGTCAGTCTGGCAGATGATTACAGACTGACTCAACTTTCTTACATTTCCACTAAACATAAAACCTGTGTCAGGAGTGCCGCCCGGGGGCCTTTTGTGGCTTGGAACTCACTTTTATTGACCTCCAGGTATTATTCTATAAATAAAATTAACATGAAACTATGAAGGAGGATCATCACATTGAAAGGTTGAAAACATTCTTAACAGTTCAGCATACCTTGAGTGGTTTTTATCATGAAGATAAAACAAGGAACAGCGTGTAATATCAAAGTGGCCCCTGCATCTTTTAATTGTTTAGTATAGGGGCCCTCGGTGAAAAAAGTTAGGCACCCTTACATCCGAGGGTTTCCTGGAGATCCCTGACCTGCATCGGGCCGTTGGTTTGCAGCTGAACAGCCTGTTGTGTGACATGATTTCAGGTCTCAGAAATGGGTGGCCCAGTCTATACACCATCATCTTACTAGAAGACACACTTCACCAGAAGTACGCCAGGGACGTGAACATGTGAATATGGATGTGTATGCGTATGGATGGGGGAGCTGCACTGAACAGATTTGTGAGGGTTGCAGGTACAGCTTCATACTACCACTATACTGGTGAGATCACTTGGACTAATTGCAAAACAAACCAGGAACTAGAGAAAGGACGAAGAAAGGCAAAAGACTGTATTTTGATCTTGGTTATAACTGGATATGGGTATTAATTATGTTATCTTTTGCTGGGAGCAATTCAACGTTATAACCTCCCAGGTCACGCGGTGTCGTCTACGTAAGCAGTTGGCACATTTGCTTGCCAAAGGACATTCAGTGCTTCTAATCTTGCATGCGGAGCAGGTGATCTCACTACACATGCAAGGCGAGGGGATTTGCGCTGGCCCACATCTTAGCCTTCTTATGCAAAGTGTGGCTGAGGACTGCAGACAGCGCCCTGTTGTGTTGAGAAACGGAGCCTTTCATCGCTGAGTCTTGTCCATCAGTCCTCTGCCAAACTGAATGCATGAAGAAGGATGAAAAGACTTCATTGTCTGCAGAGTCTCTGGCATGTTTTCAAAAAGACTTGCTTGTTATGAAGTCAACATCTGTAGTGGAACGACACATCTAGTTGTCATATCATGCTAGAAAATGGATATTAATAAGTATAGATCATGATATGCTAAATGTCATGTACAATACATGTTGGATTTCATGTTTCAGCTCCCCAGTGCTGGCAGCACTCATGCATACTTGGACTCTAGGCAAGACACAATGATCTTGGTGCTTTCTTGTGTTGCCAGCTTTTTCAGCAATAATGGCTGCGTGTTCGATCAACAGTGTGTACCTAGGGTTGGGCATCATGAACAATTCCGATTGCAATTCCTTATTTCATTTCTTGATTCTGATGCCATGAAAGGTTGCATGATTTAAATGGGGGTGCTAACCAGAGTTGAACTTCCCCATGCATTTTATTAATGATATGAATTTTTATCAACATTACTATGAATTTTTTTCAGAAGTCCACTTTCACAAAAGATTTCCACATATGCTATTGTTTTGTGTTAGTGAGAGTGTGATGCTGCAGCCACTTAAACATCCACTAACCTGAGTGTAAAACATCATCCTTGTAAAAGGATTGCCTATGAGCTATGAGTCTTGAGCTTCCATATTAGCACTACTGTGCTTTTCTTGAACGGAGCCGACTGCTCTTTAAAAATAAGTTAAGCCAAACTTTGTAGACGCTTCTTCTCTGTTGGTGCTTGTGGCTATTTCTTCTGATCAAAACTTAGAATCGATCGTGGAACTCGAAACTACAACGATCCTGGGAGAATCCAAATGTTAGTCCCCAGTTCCCATTGATGCTCGAGACTTGAGCTGCCTCTCGCCCGAAGACCTCAGCATACCCGTAACCCTAGTGAGGACAAGCAGTACAGGAAATATGTCTGGATGATTGTATGTTGAGTCATTTTCAGTGGGTCAGAAAAAGTCTGCCTTGAATTTCAATGTGCAAGAATGTCCGACAACAAGTCAAATTGTCCTCGTCCTCCGTCAGCCGCTGTGGAAATTATTGGGTGCAAATCCCTGCAGACCATTCAGCATACCCATCTTGACTTTGTTTAGCGTTGATCAACCAATGGGCTGAAAAATGCTGACATTATTGTGGGCCGGGTTGCTGGCCCTGTCAGCTGGTTCTGAAATCTGATTAGGTAAAGAAACCAATAATCCATTTCAGAATAATACAATTGAATGGCCGCACCGTGGTCGAATGGGTAGCACATTGGCCTCACCGTCAGGAGGTTCAGAGTTTGAATCTCCGTTGGGCATCTCTGTGTGGAGTTTGCATGTTCTCCCCGTGCGTGCGTGGGTTTTCTCCGGGTGCTCCGGTTTCCTCCCACATTCCAAAAACATGCATGTTACGTTAATGTGAATGGTTGTTTCTCTTTGTTTGTCTATATGTGCTCTGAGATTGACTGGCGACCAGTCCAGGGTGTACCCCGCCTCTCGCCCAAAGTCAGCTGGGATAGGCTCCAGCATACCCGCGACCCTAATGAGGATGAGCGGCATAGAAAATGAATGAACAATTGAATGGAAAACAATACCAGAATTGAAATGCTCAGCACTAGTGATCGTGTTTAGGGCCACCTTTTCAGCACAACTGGAATATAAGACTCACTTTAGTTTCACTTTACGAATGGAACTACTGGAATAAAATAACTTTCCAAATATATTCCAATTCCTTGAGAGGCACCCGTATTTAATACTTCACCGTTTGTGGCTTTACAAGTGTGTTTTTCCGACAAGTAAACTGGTGGTTACACCAAATACAGTTTTTTTGGTTTATTTATTGTATGAAATACAATTGTATTTATTGTGTTCGAGCACTGGGTGTGCGTGTCAGTTGCAAACCCAGTTGACATGTTACTTACATGGGAGTTTCTCCTGAGAATGACACAGAGTTGCTGAATTACGTCATAAATCAAAGGGGAGGGCGGGGAATAAACAAGTCGTCCTATGATGCAAAGGACAAATGGAGCTTGTGTGTGTGATGTGTCGTCTCCCAACATTCATAGGACGCTTCTATGGAACTGAGGCGGTCGGAAGCAGGCTGGAGTCAAATTCCCGACGGCCGAGGAGCTCCAACACCGCGCACTCGGGGCGCAGCGACTACCGATCGACTGATTGACCATCCGCATGATCCGCAACCCCCAGCAACGTCGCCTGGTAACCTTTCGCCACCCCCTTTTGCACGTTTCCTCTGCCGTTCGACAGAAGATCTTTTGTGCTGACTCTTTCTCCGTGCGCAACCGATCCACGCGCTTGCGCACGGAGAGAGATCCATAAGAGGTCCTCCGTCTCACTGAAGTGCTCCGAACGTTGCGCAAAGGCTGACGCAACGCTGTCCTATTTACTCCCCGGAGTCGCACTTTTCAAGCAAACTTCACTTTTCCGCGACGGAAGTGATCCCAGCCCTCTTCGCGGCTGCTGTCGTCTTCCAAACATGGTGGATGGAAGACGTCCTTGAGCACGTTTGAAGCATCTTCTTCTTCTTCTTCTTCTTCTTCTTCATGGAGACGATGGGCCTGAAATGTCACGGCATCTCCGCGCCCCGGTACAGCGAAGGAGTCATGGAAGGTGAAGTCTTTTCTTTCTTCTGATGGAAGGAAACTGTAGGGATGGTGAGGGATTCTAAAGTGGGAGGGGAAAAGGCTGACTTGGAGAAATACAAAATATATATACAGTATTTATACTTTTTATTCTTTTGCATGTTTGTCACACAAAATGTTTCTGATCATCAAACACATTTAGATATTAATCAAAGATAACACAAGTAAACACAAAATGCAGTTTTTAAATGAACGTTTTTATTATTTAGGGAGAAAAAAATCCAAACCCACACTGCCCCGTGTGAAAAAGTAATTGCCCCTGCACCTAATAACTGGTTGGGCCACCCTTAGCAGAATAAGTGCAATCAAAAGTTTGCCATAACTTGCAACAAGTCTTTTACAGCTCTGGAGGAATTTTGGCCCACTCATCTTTGCAGAATTGTTGTAATTCAGCTTTATTTGAGGGTTTTCTAGCATGAACCGCCTACTTAAGGTCATGCCACAGCATCTCAATGGGATTCAGGTCAGGACTTTGACTAGGCCACTCCAAAGTCTTCATTTTGTTTTTCTTCAGCCATTCAGAGGTGGATTTGCTGGTGTGTTTTGGGTCATTGTCCTGCTGGAGCACCCAAGATCGCTTTAGCTTGAGTTGACCAACAGATGGCCGGACATTCTCCTTCAGGATTTTTTGCTAGACAGTAGAATTCATGCTTCCATCTATCACAGCAAGCCTTCCAGGTCCTGAAGCAGCAAAACAACCCCAGACCATCACACTACCACCACCATATTTTACTGTTGGTATGATGTTCTTTTTATGAAATGCTGTGTTACTTTTACGCCAGATGTAACGGGACACGCCCCTTCCAAAAAGTTCAACTTTTGTCTCGTCAGTCCACAAGATACTTTCCCAAAAGTCTTGGCAGTCATCATTTTGTGTTCAATTATGTTATCTTTGGCTAATAGTTAACTATTTTTTATGAGCAGAAACATTTAAGTGTGACAAAAAGTCAGGAAGGGGGCAAATAGTTTTTCACACCACTGTATATATATACTGCTTTTGTGTGTGACAAAAAATGAGTAGGGTCAAATTTCTCGAGGGACTACACTATACAAATAAACTTGATATAGTAGTCAGTGTGCAGCTTGTATACCTGTACAGATTTACTGTGTGTTCATTTCCAAATTGTGTCCAAAGTTACCAAATATTTCGAGAGAGCACCATTTTTATCCAGCACGTCATCGTCATCACCGGAGCTTCACAATCACCTTCCACTCCTACATGATGGCATAAACGAGCTGGTGGATGTTAGACCTTGCATTCCTCCGCCTTTCTCACCAGGATGTGCCACTGGTGGCACCTTCAGCTTCCTCAGCAAGGCACGTGGCAGCTTGGAGGTGTATTTAGACTGTATCATGTTGTGCGAAACTGCCTTGCTGGATCTTGCTCTGCTTAAGAATATCCCAGTACATGTCGGAATCTATGTTTACTTCAATGAACCACAGCTTCTCAGTGCCAGGGGCACTTGTGCAGCCACAGGCAAATGCTTGACTGTAGACATACCTACTTTGGTACCCACTTGTGTTGCCAGCTTATTTTCAGTGAATAATACTGCTATACAAGCTGCACACTATATCCAAGAAGTCAAGTCAAGAAGCTTTTATTTGTCATTTCAACCATATAAGCTGATGCAGTACATAGTGAAATGAAACAACGTTCCTCCAGAACCCTGGTGCTACATAAAACAACATATATTCACATACAACATGACAAAGAACTAAGGACTAACTTAGAACATAAAGTGCATTGTGTGCAGCCTAGTGCAAACAGTGCAGAAACAACACAGTGCAAAAAGAGACAAGACAGTGCAGGACAAACAACAAAGAGCATAAAGTAATAAGACCGACCAAAAACAAAAAATGTATAGGGATTGTATTACAGAAACTGTAAACAGGATGTGTGCAATATGTGCAAAAATAGCATACACAACAGCAAAAGGTGCAAAATAGCATGTAAAAGTACACATAGTTATAATAAATACTAAATATGAGTATGATGGAGATGTACATGAATATGGAATGAAATGGTGAAGGATAATATTTATCAATTCAAGTTCCGTGTGTTGAGAAGCCTAATGGCTTGTGGGAAAAAACTGTTGCACAGTGTGGTTGTGAGGGCCCGAATGTTCCGGAACCTCTTTCCTGATGGAAGCAGTGTGAACAGTGTGTGAGAGGGGTGTGTGGGGTCGTCCACCATGCGGTTTGCTTTGCAGATCTGTAGGGTCTTGCGATCCGAAACGGTGCAGTTCCCAACCCAGACAGTGATGCAGCTGCTCAGGATGCTGTCGATGGTCCCTCTGTAGAACATTGTGAGGAGGGTGGGAGGTAGATGGGTTTTCCTCAGCCTTCTCAGGAAGTAGAGACGCTGCTGGGCTTTTTTACTGATGGAGCTGGTGTTTAGTGACCAGGTGGGGTTCTCCGCCAGATGAACACCAAGGTATTTGGTGTTCTTGACGATCTTCACGAATGATCCATCGATGATCAGTGGAGAATGGTCACTCTTTGCTTTTCTAAAGTCAACAACCATCTCTTTCGTTTTTTCAACGTTCAGAGACAGGTTGTTGGCTCTACACCAGTCTGTAAGGTGTTGCACCTTCTCTCTGTAAGCTGACTCGTCGTTCTTGCTGATGAGACCCACCACGGTCATGTCATCGGCGAACTTGATGATGTTATTCGAGCTGTGCATTGCTGCACAGTCGTGAGTCAGTAAAGTGAACAGCAGTGGGCTGAGTACACAGCCCTGAGGGGCCCCGGCGCTCAGCGTGGTGGTGCTGGAATTGCTGTTCCTGATCCGGACTTACTGAGGTCTCCCAGTCAGGAAGTCCAGGATCCAGTTACAGAGAGAGATGTTCAGACCCAGGAAGCTCAGCTTTGTGATCAGGTGCTGTGGGATGATTGTGTTGAATGCTGAACTGAAGTCGATGAACAGCATTCTGACATAGGTGTCCTTGTTATCCAGGTGGGTGAGGGCGAGTTGAAGGGTGGAGTTGACGGCATTGTCATTGGAACGGTTCGGACGATACGCAAACTGTAAAGGGTCCAGTGAAGGTGGAAGCAGAGACTTGATGTGCCTCATGACAAGCCTCTCGAAGCACTTCATTATGATGGGTGTGAGTGCGACGGGACGGTATTCATTGAGGCAGGAGTCTTTCATTTCTATAGTATACTTAGAGTTGATATTAAGATTGCTAAAATGTAAGCGTGTAAACTGTACCTTCTTTCTCTTTTAAGGATTTACTTGAAGTGCTATTAATGTAGCTTAGACTTAAATGATTTAAATAGATTTCTACTGTACTGTACTTCTATTTTTTTACAGTGTATGAACACCTTCCTTTTATCAGTGTCGCTCCCTTTTGATGGTAATATTTCAAGCCTTCACACAGGATTCCTATAAGTCAATCCCCACAATTGCGTTGAAACAGTTTTCATAACAAATAATAATTAATTTCAATTTTTAGCTACATTTAACTGCAGCATGAACACATTTGGTTGGGTGGTTGAGTCCTTTGTTGCTTTGTACCCAATGATCTAACACAGCTGGTTTGTGGTTCTCATGTGACCACATTGGAAGTGATTTCTGACAAATGCCATGACAGATGTGCCCTGCGATTGACTGGCGACCCTATCCTCATTAGGGTTGTGGGTCGCTGGAGCCTATCCCAGCTGACTTTGGGCGGGAGGCAGGGTACACCCTGGACTGGTCGCTAGTCAATCGCAGGGCACATATAGACAAACAAAGACATACAACCAGTCACACACACATTCACAATTTAGAGTCGCCAATTAACCTAATATGCATGTTTTTGGAATGTGGGAGGAAACCGGAGTACCCGGAGAAAACCCACGCACGAACATGCAAATTCTACATAGAGATGCCCAACAGAGATTGGAACCCAGAACCTCCTGACTGTGAGGCCAACATGCTACCCATTCAGCCACTGTGCAGCCCCAGAAAAACTTGTTTATGACTTTCTAAATACAGTTTTTATCATTATCAGAGCCCTGTAGTTATGGAACAACACCACCACAGTTACACTCTCATGATTCATTGTATACATTACATTTATAATTAATTAATAATTATAATATCATTTTATTATAATTATAATAATAACTTAATGTGGTTAAGGTAATGTAATGTAAGGTAATGTCTCAACATTTTGTGTTATTACCGCCGCCTAGTGATCAGAATAGTACATATCGCTTGTATTTCAATATGTTTTGACTAACAATAGAGCATAGTCTATTTATTATGAATATCATTCATCAGGACGGCAATATCATTTATTTACCATGACAAGGACTACTATTTAACATACAGTCACGAGACCTTACTTATGCATTCAAACTTAGCAACTGCAGGAAGCCCACAAATGTATTGAAATAGGGGAGACCCCGTGGGGGTAGGATTTAATAAGCTTTGCTTCTTCCTACTCCTTTTGGACATGTGGAACTGTCAGGTGTATTAAGTGATGTATTCCAATGTCATTTACATGCATGTTCAAATCAAATTCAACCATTACTATTATCATAGTCTCTAATGATCATTAATTTATTTCTGAAAAATTGCGATATAGCGAGGGATGACTTTATTATCATTCACAGTAGTGGCTCTAGTTTACAGTCCGATAGATCCTATGATGGTCATAAGAAATATTGCCGCAGTTTCATCTCACAAGATGTTGTGATACGAGAACTTGTGACGCCTCCAATAGATAAAATGACTTTCACTTCTCTTTTGTGCCGGAGAAGCTCATTGCGTCTCGGGAGTCTGCGGACATGTGGATCTGCTGACGTGTGTTTGTGCGTGTGTGCTGAGCTTGTTCCTCAAATGGTTGTGTTTTTACAAGATCCTCCACATTCCTCCCTCTTTGGCTAGAAAGCACATCCAACCTCGGCTCGGATGCAGCGCTTAAGTTGAGAGCTCTTTAATCTCCAAAGGTAAATAATCAAGCCCTGTCTCACTGAAATACCTTTTTTTCCCAAACATGTAGTCACAACTTGTTCTGGCTTCTACGGAGATTCCTGCTAATGCGGAAGCCACTTGTGGTAGGTCCCCTCATCCTTTTTCACTTTTCTGTCGGAACTCCGGGCGACCTATTTTAGCTCAAATCCTGGCAGGAAACCATGAATACCATAACTCTGAAAGGCTTTAGCAAAGATGTACAACACACAAGAGGCCCCGAGGCATTTCCTTCCCTTTACTGGGTAGAGGAGTCGCTGTGTAATTGAAGTGAGGCGAAGTTACAGCGATCAGCAACCCTTCCCTTTTGAATTGTCTTGACTTCCTAGAGCACATAATATCACAACAGATGGTGGATAGTTGTAGACAGTAAGTGAGAGTGTTGTAGTGCACACATTTGTTTGGGAACAGTGGCCACGTTTACAAAGACGCAGTAACCTGAGCTTTAGTGCAACATCTGAGTAGGCAGACGGTACAACGAGAGCAAACCCCTTTACTTGCACTCCAGTTTCAGTGCAGTGTCGCAATTTTCCTTTAAGTGGTACATCCTGCACCCCCCGCCACCCCGCTCTTCATGGGAGACGAGCGCTGACGTCATCACATTACGGAAGTTATTTTCTAACGGACTTCTTTTTTTACTCCAGTTGTAGCTACACTGTTGGGGAGAAATAGAAATACAGTATATACTGTAGCAATATATCACTCTGTATTGATATTGTACGAATCTACGTTATAGTTTAGCTTTCTCATAGGATTTTCCAAAGACAGAACGAGCCCTCTGTCTGTTGCAGACAAAAGTCTGTGTCAGCGTGCTGTGCGAGTGAGGGTGAGAAAGAGTGGGTGCCGGGTAGAGAGTCACAAATGAAAAGGAGCCGTGCAGCTGTACACAAAGACGCTGTTGATTCCGGACATTTAAGCTGGTCTCTGTCGCTGAATCCTACCCTCACCGTGTATAATCATGTGGCGCAGGTGTCTGGACAAAAAGGTATTTATCATTGCGCTTCTCTTTCAGACTAAAACGTAACGCTGGCAAATACTTGTTTACAAGAAAATGACACAGCAACATTATAAAACCTTGTTATAGTGAAAAAAAAAAAAATTACAATGTGGACTTGGTACGTTCTTAAGAACATCAGAACGTCATTGTCTAATTTACGTAATTGGCCATGACGCAAGTCTTTGTAATTTTAACAATTTCATGTTTACAATGTACGACGGGCTTATAAAAAAACGACGTCCGCCAAAGTGAGAAATTGGTTGGACCTAAGAGAGGGGAAATCTTTTTGTTTACACAGGGTCCTATGAAATCAGTTTTATTTTTTCCTAAATTTCTTTTTTTTACATTTTAATTGTTTTCAATTATGTTTGTTTTTTCTTTGTACACTTATTTTATCACCACATCGTGACTGTTATATACATGCAAAAATGCTTACATTTGTTGATGCAAAACATCATTGGACAATTTTGCCCAGTATTTAATTTCCACAGAATTCTCAACAAACGATCGTATCCATGCTTGTAGTTAAAGATGATGTACTTTCAGATGTAATTGCAATCGTTTTAATAAATATTGTTTTATTATATATCGTTTTATGTACATTTTTTTAAAGACACTCTTATTTTATTACCACTATTATAGGATGTATGCTGCTCAGAAGAACTGTGTGCGTATTTTGAGTGTGTGACTGTTGTCTTTAATTTCACACCTAAAGTCAGCGGGCAGCCCAAAACGCTGGGTTATATTACTTAAACTGGAGCTACAATGATAAATCGATTAATCGATTATTAATTGATTATCCAGATAATCGACAACTATTTTGGTAATCCTTTGACCTTGGAAAAGAGCTATCAACATTTTTGCGTCTTTTTGATATCTTGCAAAGCAAACCACTGCAGAGATGTGTGCGTAGTGCGTGTGTAAAAGCCTTCCCACGCAATGTAGATCCCAAACTTGTACTTGTGCTTAGGAAAATGGCTACATTTCTGCACGGTATCCATTATCTCTTACCATGCATACACACAAAGCCTACTGGTAGAACAGTGAAAGGGTTTTTGACGTTTGTCAACTAATGGTGTGTACTTCTCTTTGCTATGATTTTTGGAGGGAAAACGTCCATTCATGCAAAATTAAAGGGATTACTGCAAAGAAGGGATTATTAAAAATGCCTTTTAAAAAATCTGATTAATCGATTAATCGAAAAAATAATCGACCGATTCATCGATTATGAAAGTAATCATTATTTACTGCCCTGCTTAAAACACAACTTTGGCACACACACTTCGCACTAGCATACTAACTGGCCACACTAAGATAACCCAGCCAATTTACACTGTACGTGAGCTTATGCCAGTGGTTCTCAATGCCTTTCTGTCAAGCTCTCCAGGAACAGAAATGTTTTTTATGCCCCCCCATTTTGAAATACTATTGAGAAACGAATCCATTTATCTAATCTATCCTATTTACAATACTTGTTTGTACTGTACAGGCTGAACTTGAAACTGAAACCAGGAAAATGCAACAAAATGGAGAGCAGTGAGGCCTATAAGTGTATTCAAGAGTCAAATTGTATGTTGAGTACAATAAATGTGTACATGTTGGCAGGTCTGCACTAACATTAAAAAGTACTCACTGCCTCTCACGCCCCCGCTGACTTACTCCAGGAGTGGGCTTGTTTGTGTTTGAGGACATGCTGCCACAAATGTATGGTTTAATGGGGAAACATTGCTTCTCCTCACAATTACAGCATTTCATTCCCAATATGTCAATATCTGAAAGATTCCATTTAACAGTAGATTTTGTTTTTATCGGTCAGTTCCGTGATTTCGTCCGCGATTCTGGAACGCGGAAACCGTAGGGCCTTACTTACAATTTTAGTGTTATGTGGTTGAGTTCAGGGCTCTTGGGTTTTTCACACAAAACCCATCCAATCAGACATCTAGGGACCTTGCCAGAACAGAAAACTGCCATTTGTAAAGCCAGGCACACACTGCGAAATGAGCCCAATTGAACCTTTTCACTCTATCTTGAGTCTGGGCCGATTTTAAGCATCATCAGGAGATTTTGAGTTACGACTGGTTTCCCCAATCTCTGAGCATTGTTGCCTCACTGCACATGTGCAAAACAGATGGACAGCGACCATGTGACTCCAAGAAGCACATTGCATTGCAATTAGTGCATTTAGTGATATTATTAGAATTAGCAATTCAATGATGTTTTATTAAACATATTGAGTTTTGTCAGCTACAGTTGGGAACAAGAGCAAGGATACCTACAGGATGGAAGTCGACCTGAACGCACCATGTGAGGAGTCAAATTGTGTCTCTCTCTTGGTGGTCAGTATTTTTGACTTGTCACAGTTTTAAAACCAACACTTCTAAAAAGGGTCAGTGTACATTGTCCCATTGAAAGTGGAGGAATAGATATGCCCAATAGTTTTTGGTAAGAAGAACAAAGCCCGAGCCACAGTTTATCAATATGATAATGTGACGTGTCTTACTTGTGCCCATATAGAGGCGTGAGAACCTCTCTTTTGCAGCAGTATGACTTTTTTTCCCCAAATATCAACAAATTCAAACGCCTCAGCTTGGTAGGCGTGGCTTAACTGGAGATGACTGTGTTTTTGGTATTTCCCAACAGCTGGAGCAAAACCCTGGGAACTCACACACACACACACACACACATCTGGCTGTGTTTTTCTTTTCAAACATGAAGCATAGCTAGCAGTAAGCGCACCGTTTAGTTTCAACAATGACAGGATTCTACATTCTTGAGTAATTAGCAGATTTAGCACCACATGTTGCTGGTGTGCTACGTATGTTCTGCATGAGTAGCTCTTTATCTTCCACTTGACCGTGTTATCAAGCTTAATGGTTAATCTGTGCATTGGCAGGTGGCAGAGCATCAGGGACAGCTGGCGGCTTTGGCCGTAAGAGGCGTGGGTACATGAGAGGCCAGCAGTCCAGACCGCAAACCACTACTGATGATCAAGAGGACGGGGAGGAAGATGAGGAAATTAGCACAAGCGAATGTCAAACGGATGGAATGAGACTGTCACCTTCTGTCGGAATATCCACATTGAACCTTTTACAAACTAGTGACATTCCTCGTCTTTCCACAAACTACAGTACCGTTAATGGTGCCTGCAATCACCACAAGGAACTCGCGTTAAACCCCAGCCCAATCCATCAGCATTTAACTCAGGCCAGACTGACTACCCCCGAGGAGTCTTTTAATTCGAGCTTCAGTTTTATTCAACAGTCTCTCTTGACCCCCTCTACACCAGCACAGGACTTAAAACCTCATCAAACCACAAAAGTGCCTCCTTTGTCTCACATTAAACCAGCATCTCTGGATCAGCATGACTCAAGGCAATCACCCTTGGTGACCTCTGACCCCAGCATCCATGAAGAGAAGGAAACGCTATCATTACTAGGGGGACGGTTTTGGGGAGAGCGCATGTGGGGCAGCAGGGAGGTCACGTCCTGTGTTCCTGATGGTGACTTTCAGTGTCTGGATACAGAAATCACCTCTTCATTGTCATTGGACTCAGACACCCAATCTGCATCCTCGATCACCTCCGGATATGAGAGCGCCACCCCTGCTTCCGACCAAGACTGGGACAATTGGGTGAGGAAATATGACCACGTGCTGCAGGACTGCCTACAAAACAACCGGACACACACTAAGGTGGTTGAAATTTTTCTTTTATTAACGTGGAAGAATAGCCCAAAGAAGTATTGCCATCCCTTGAGAGAGAGAATCTTAAGTTTAATAATGAATGATTGGTGAAAGATTTTTACTGTTGAAATAACTAACCTGATGGTCACTATCCTTTTTTCTTTTTTGGCTCTGTTGAATGTTTAAAAATCGTTGCCCTTTGGACTGCTTGGTAATCCTTTCGGTTTTTCTGCTCAGACCGAGTCGATGATGTTAAAACTTCACAGCCTACAGCAGAAAGCCATCGTGGAGGATGATTACGATGCAGGTGAAGTTTTCAAAGTTAAGATAAAGCTCTGTTTCTGTCCTGAAGGTGTGGATTGAAGACAAAGATGAGAGTTGGAAAAATGTTTTCTTTCCTTAAAATTTCATGCACTTTATATTTGTCTTAATTTGATTTACTGAAAGGAGGTCAGCAGACAGAAGAGGCAGGCATTGGGGCGAAAAGGGATGTAATAACTAGATGGAACAACATGTTATCTAAGAGTCCAAACATTTAGATATGCATGTTACAGATGAGGGAGAAAGGCTGGGCATTTAATCAGTGGCTTTCTTGCTAGATTAATTACTTTCATAATTTGATCAACATGTTTGAGATCAGAATGTCAGGACTTCAGATAGTGACCTGCAGCGGCATTGCAGTTTGGCGCCAGCGTAGCCAGCATTCACACGCAATTTCCACAGAACTTGCACAGGTCTAGTTCACAATTCAAATCATTAAGGCAATAAAGACAATTACTCATAAATCAGGTAGTTGTTAACCTGAGTAGTATGTCAGTGAAAATAGATACATAGTATTAATTATACATACTGTGTAGTTAATGTATTACGTGCAGTTAGCATTTGGTATAAAGCATTACAGATATTGTATATGAGAAATGAAAAGGATTATGTAAAAGACAATCCAGCCAAAGTTAAGGCAGCATATCAAAAAGTTTTTAGCAAAGGGCACATTTGCCAGTTACTGTGAAATAGTAGTTTGACAAACAAACTAGAAAACATATTTCTAACGTGGAGTTCACGACACAAAGGGCAGCCATAAAATAATTTACATTTATTTTCTACATAACTAGCAGCTACAAGTAAACGCCTAACATTAGTTATAGAGGCACCTTACTGCTCAATTAGTTAATCAGTAATTGGAATTATAAGATAAGCAGGGTATCAGTGTCAATATTAGTGAAAAAACAACTTGTAGTAGATTGCAATAAAATAGTATTAGGATATTTCACAGCTGCATATTTTTCTGCAGGACTTAAAAACAGTTTGTAAAAAGTCAAACAGTGTTTTAAAGGAATGCCATCACTTTTATTTTTAAATGTTTGCACCCCACAGGACATTGCAGTCTTACGTGATCATTACATTTGTTGTTGCATTGCTATAAAGACCAAATGCCAATCAGGAAAGGGCACACCTTCTACAATGCCCAAACTTGTTATTAAACATTAAGGGAAAGATCACATATTTATTATATATTTGTTACTTAGTAGGCTACTTCCTGGTTCTTCCAGAATGATAAACAGACAACAATTCAGGAAATTTAAGCTCATTTAAGCTCAAGAGGGTGCATGCGTGTGTCTTTGCAGCGGAGCGATTTGGGAAAAAGTTAGAGGAGCTGTGCAGGGAGCGAGGAGCTCTGAAGTTGGGTTTACCTTCCAGACAGCCAACCGTGGCGCTCTTCCTAGAGAGGCTCAGCCAAGTGGTGCATAGCGCCCTCCAGAGGACAGACACCTGTCATCACAGGTCAGTCAGGCAAGGATTCTTTGATGCAGAACAGTACATCCACATTTGTTGCCGGGGTTATGTTCTGAAAAATGCCTAAATACTATACATTTGCGCATTTTACGCCCATAAAAATGTGTGGTTTTTTTTAACAATTTTGGAACAACATTCGCAAAAAAGTGACTATTATAATGAGGCAAGTCAATGTATCACATTAAGCAACTACTACTACTAAGTGGGTGATAAACAGCTAACCGCTAAACATAACATTCATTCATTCATTTTCTGTACCGCTTACCCTCATTAGGGTCCCGGGGATGCTGGAGCCTATCCCAGCAGACTTTGGGCGAGAGGCGGGGTACACCCTGGACTGGTCGCCAGTCAATCGCAGGGCACATATAGACAAACAAACATTCACACCTATGGACAATTTAGAGTCGCCAATTAACCTAACATGCATGTTTTTGGAATGTGGGAGGAAACCGGAGTACCCGGAGAAAACCCACACACGCACGGGGAGAACATGCAAACTCCACACAGAGATGCCCAACGGAGATTTGAACCCAGGTCTTCCAGATCTCCTGACTGTGTGGCCAATGTGCTAACCACTCAGCCACCGTGCGGCCTAAACATAACATGTAACTTAAAATTATTATTTTTGAGTTCCTGCAAGGCATGCTGGGTAGTCAACAGTATGAACAACAAAGTTCAACAATATGAACTATGAACAACAAAACATTGGATATCAAGAGTATGTTGACTCTTCTCCTCAACTTATTTTGCACCACAAGCTACCCAGCATGCCTTACGGCAGGAATATAAGGGTGTTTTTTTGGCATGGGTATTGTGCGTAGATATTTGCTTGTATGGGCTGGATTAAAACACTTAATGTGGCCCTAAACCGTGGGCTAGGGCGACAAATTTACGCCTGTTGTGTAGAAGGCTTCCCTGCTCTGCAGGCTAGTTGGCAGAGAAGGTATTTCTCCAACCCACGTCAACATAATCCACGCTGCATGTAGTTCCAATAATGAATTATGATTTTGTATTAATTTGTTTTCACCTAGCTGCGAGTTTTATGCAACAGTACATGTGCACTGTACATTTGCCTTTGTTATCACATATGTGTAAATTATTACTAACTTAACGTGAATGAGATGTGTGCATGTTTTGGGAGGAATCATTAATGTGCGCAAATTCACTGTGCAGGATTACACTTATTTGTCACGTTTGTCCGCACAGCCTAGGGCTCATTCATTCATTTTCTATACCGCTTATCCTCATTAGGGTCGGGGGTATGCTGGAGCCTATCCCAGCTGACTTTGGGCGGGAGGCGGGGTACACCCTGGACTGGTCGCCAGTCAATCGCAGGGCACATATAGACAAAGACATACAACCAGTCAATCACATTCATACCTATGGACAATTTAGTGTCGCCAATTAACCTAACACGCATGTTTTTGGAATGTGGGAGGAAACCGGAGTAGCCGGAGAAAACCCACGCACGCACGGGGAGAACATGCAAACTCCACACAGAGATGCCCAACAGAGATTCGAACCCTGACCCTCCTGACTGTGAGGCCAATGTGCTACCCACTCGGCCACCGTGCGGCCCCAGCCTAGGGCTTTTAAGTTTAAAAAAGTGTAATTTAAATAGTTACAACCTACGGATAGGAACGTTGAGTATTCACAATCAATTGTGGCCTTTTATCATCACACAACAATGCTGTCATGTGCTCAAGTTGTGACTCTAGTGTTCAGTTATGCGTAACACAACGGGGTCACATGAGAAGTTGATATTTATCACTGCAAGGCACTCAGAGTGGCTTGAGGAACCGTTGAGTTCAAAATAAACTGTTGTTCAAGGTGATGCTCTTCCCTCCATTAAATGTTCTAAACAAAGCAATTATAGAGAGATGTGCAACATACCGGTAACTCCTGCAACAGGAAGGAAATCTATTGGGGCCTCTGCATTGTGCATCCTGAAGTGTAGGCTGAAGCTCAGACACAATAGCTATGTGGTTTGCTTATCTATCAGAGATACTGTTTTTACACACGTACACGTCACATCAAAGCTAAACATGTCAAAGCACACCGTGGAGGTCATCTTTGGTTTAGATGACCCCCGAGTGACTTGAAGATTGAAGTAAGCATTTTAAAATATGCAAAAGGGATTAGCTGTCCATTCAAGAAATCAAACTTAATGTTAGAATGAGCAATCGATATTGGAAAGGTGATAACAGTGTTTTGTTGCTGGTGGCCAGGTCGAGTGCGGAACCTGATGCAGGGGAGCGGTCGGATTCAAGCCGTCGAGATCGTCTCATCCAAGAGAAACAGACAGTAGAGGTAATTTCAGCTCTGGTACATATTTTATTATAATTTATGCCTTTAATGTCCTCAGACAGTCCTTAGAATATGACTGAATCACTTTTCCTTTTAAGCAGTCCATTTCAGCTCATATTTTGTTATTGTGATGCAGGATGAAATAAAAGAGCTTCAGCAGAGACTGACAGAGCTGACGAATCACAATCGATGTCTGGAGCAACAGATCCAGCAGGAGGAGCAGCAGATGGAGGCTGAAGAGCTGGGGGGCTCTGTGCTGAGGAGCTGCACCGTGGCTCAGCTTCGAGACATGAAACGAACTCTTCATGACCTTGTCACCTCTGAGAACCGCACCCGGATGGCTGTCTCTCCTCCGCCCTCCATGCTCAGGTGAGCTTATATTTAAATGATAAGGGACGTTGGGAATATGACAAAATGCACATAACAGCGCATGACGGGGTCTTGGAGAAAATGGATTATTCATCCTATAATACATTTTAGAGAAGAGCCATGTGTAATGGCAAAAGCTGGAACTTTGTTGAGCTCTGACAGTAGTTATTGTAGTTAGTAGTTGCTAGTCCTGCAGTACTATGAGCAACCTGGTGAAGGTGCTAGAGAGCTGTCCATGGCGTGACGTATTCAGCAGATTTAAAGGTTGTCATGTGACATATTTTTCACCATCAAATCATCTGGTTCCAGAGTGTTTTTGTAATGATCAGATACAAGGAGGTCATAATTGAACCACCATGCTTTTGTAAAGTAAAGAGTGCTATGTCGCACATACAGTTTTAACTTACACACTCATTATACTTTGGTTGTCTCCGCTTGTCCTCGTTAGGGTTGTGAATGATCCCAACTGACTTCAGGCAAGACGTACACCCGATTAATCACCGGGGACAGATTTGGACTATTTATTATATATTTAGTTACAATGTTAATTCTGTCATTTAAAACACACGCATGTTTTTGTATTGAAACCTATACAGAGATGTTCCAAAAGTGATTTTATTTTAATAAAATAATAATAATAACAATAAAAATAATTTAATACAATTTTTATTTTATTTTAACCCATACATCCTGTGACTATGAGGTAGACATGCTAACCACTATGCCACCATCCTGCAATGAATGAGATCACGTTAATTATACAGTAGAAAGAGACAAGTGTTCCTCCCATTTTAAGGCTTCCTGCATATTTATGTATAGTTTCAGATGTGGAGAGGATGAACAGTAGCAATATTCTTCACGGCCCCAAGATCTCCCCCTTTCTCACACCTGCCTGAAACAGATTTGAATTTTAATGTTTTTCCCAGTTGCAAATGATTACTTTGCATCTCTGATGGTAATAGCGCACAAGAGAGCACTCTGGGATGCCGCTCTGTCTTGCCACTTGTTAGACAGACATGTAAATTGTACTTATCACCTTCCCGGTGGCGTGACCCACCATCAATGCTGTAATTTGATATTTGACATACTCTCACCTCAACCGGAATGCATTTATTCTCACTACTGATTGAAATTTTAGACCTCAGATTGGGTATTCAGCTGCAAATCTCAGAGTGCTGCGCTTTAGGTCAGCCAGATGATTGTGGTGCAGTTTTGCATTTATGGAAAAAAGAGCAGGTCACTGGGGCACCCCCATCAAGATGAATTCTTCTCTAGATTTGGTGATTTTTCTCTGAGAAATATAAGACCATAAAGGTTTGGTGGTGTGACACATTTAACCACTTTTTAATGCGCCTGTTGAAGGGTTCAGACCTTTTTTTGCCATACTGTGGAACCCTGGTTTTTATCATTTATTGAAAAAGGTTTGACAAACATGAAAACTTACTATCAATATTACCAAAAAAAAAAAATACAGCAGTTTCCGCTACCTTTTTCTCACGCTTTAAACCCTGCGGCTTATGCAGTGATGCAGGTAATTTATGGCCAAAAGAACTACAGTTCCTATGATGCTTAGAGTGCAGCTTCAGGAAATAGTGAAGTGGAACACATATCACGTTTTGAAGTAGTTTGCATTTATCGTGGTTTGATCTGACTAGTCTTAGGTAAGTCTGATCAAGTATAGAATTACTGCAGCTTCTGATTGGACTGCTTGGACCGCGGCAGATATATATATATATATATATATATTTTTTTTTTAAAGCGTCACATGTCTTATCTTTAGAGCTTTTGAGGGATGCTAGGAACATTGAGTGTAGGTAGGTAATTTGCCTTGAGATGAAAGTGACATTAAGAAAGACATTGAAAGAGAGAGACTGACAAAGTGTGTGACAAAGGAATAAAGAGGCTGTTCAGTTCTAACCCTGAAGAAGACGACTTTAGTGGTTTTAGTTGCTAGAAGGAGTATGAAGATGGCAATAAATGATTTTTTGGGTAAGGTACTCGATTACTAGCCGCGTTACACGCATTGTTTGGAAAAAAAAGCTTTTGTTAAATCAGAAGTTTAAAAAAAAAATCAGTAGAACATATTTCTGTGTACTAAATATCCCACATTATGAGGTGGACACCTGTGGTCTGTTATAGACTGGTGTGGCTGATATATGTAGAAATGTTTCTTCTCTTTAAATTTAGTGGGTGCGGTTTATATACTGGGCCATTCCACAATTCGGAAATTATGGTAATTAAATGTAATTTGCATGCAGAAAACAATGCAAAATAATTGTAAACTTTACTTCCCGTACATTAGGATAAGGAGCATAGAAAACTTCTCGTACATTCTAGCAAGACTGAGTTTCATGTTGAAAAACACTTTAATATATTTTGTCAAATTGCTGGTACTCAGGATTTTCTTTGACCTCATGGTGGTTTATTTAGCAGTCACACTCAATAAAAAATATACGGACAATGAGTCAGAGGTGCAGAAGGAGGATGTTTTTTTTTTTTTTGGACAAACACCAAATCATAAGAAAACGGGCTTGTTTTTGTGAAATATGATGTTTGACTGTACTCATTTTCTGATGTTTTTAAAATTTTGTTCTAATGTTTTATGTATGCTCCATTTTCCACTTTTCCAACCACCAAATAACGCAACTTCACTGGTTTGTCCCGTTTACACGTTGCCACTCAGTATTGACATCATGTCTTGTCATGTTATTCAATGATTCACTTGCTTATCTAATAGGTAAGTCAACAAAGCCTACCTGTGTTGGTTTTACAAGCAGGTTTGGAAAAATAACTAATACCTCAAGTGTAAACATGGAGTAAAAACACTATATATGGTTTCATGGACTTGTGTGTGTTTTATATAAACGTCACAAGCTTTTGTTTGAGGTTTGTGTGCATGAGTAGCTCGGACATGTTCTATTCATTGCACCGGGATGTAAAACTTCTTCTAAATGTCCAACTGCTTGGTAAACTCTTCAGGGTGACCTTGAAAAAGTGACAAAACTCTTATCTTGAGTGAACATTTTATTTAACATTCAGCTGAGCGCGTTCAGGACTTAACCAGAGTGTTGACTCCGACATTTGAGTATGAACAGAAAAAAGGAAATGATTTATATTATTGCACAGTAAAATGTCTATTTCCTTTTGCAGACTCCAGGAACAGGAGCAGGCATTGAATCTATCCATCAGGGAAGCTACATCCAAAGTAAGGCACTTTTTGGGGGTGAAAATCAGGCTTCAAGAGTGAATGTGTGTAGATTTCTAATGAGTAGTAAGGTGAAATTGAAAGGATGTGCTGTTGTCATCTACAGCTTGATACAGCTGCATGCTAAATTTCAGTGTTTATATTCATGTGCTTATTTCTATTTGATGAGGCAGTGAACTCTTCACAATTGTGGTGGAAGGGTCAGAATCAGCAGGAGATTTGAATGAATCCTGGTAAATAATGCAACAAGAGACAGCTTCAGCTACCTGATATCCGCTTTATGCAAAACAGTTTTTAAACCTTTTAGTCACAGTATCACCCGTGGCTGTTTGTTTGTCTTTAAAGTAACACATTGTACAAAAAAGTATACCATAACTTCCGGACACACCAGTGTTTAAGATACACCCGCTGTATTTCTAAAAAAAAAAGCAGATTTGTAAATATATGAGCCGCACCGACTATAAACCGCACATATCCTGGTAGTCCTGGTAGTTCTTCATTAGGCAGGAGCCAAAATCACAGGAGGTCATTACTCAAAGCTGACTCACTGTCATCTAAGAAAGAACGTTAAAATCACACAGCAACCTATACGCAAAAGGTAGGTGAGAAATGTACAAGACAACTACCAATACAAAAAACACGTATATTGAACGCTTTCCATCATGCATTGCTTCCCAGCAAGGCAGTCATTCAGTTGCAATGACAGCCTTTGTCCACCGGAGGGAGTCCTGGCTCCAGAGAAAGTTGCTGTGTGATGATTTTAGCGTTTTTTGAAAGATGTCATTGTGAGTCACATTGTTATATTGAGTAATGAATGACCTGTGAGTTCTGATGACAAGCTCGTTGGGAGCTCCCTTGTAGCTCGTGATTAGCTCCTGCCCAAGAAAGAGCTACTGTTTCCTCACTGACTCACGAGCAGCACAGAATTTAAACAATTAGTAGTCATTTAGATGTAAAGGAGATGTCATGAGATTAGAACATGTCCATAATTTAGCCGCGTTGCTGTATCAGCTGCGAGGTATTAAAAAATAGCGACTTATTCACCGGAAACTGGTATATTCTTGCAATTTACACAGTTAACCTGCATAAAACCTTTAGTCAATTTTAATTTGCCCTTAACAGTTTTCACTCACTGATGTCTCAAATATGTGTAAACATCTGTAGAGTGTGCACATACACAAAAGCAGCCTCAGAATGTCAATTGTTTGTTGACTCTTATGAGACTGTTTTTGTGTGTATGTGTATGCGCCATGGACACGTATTTGATTCGTATTTGTTAAAAATGTAGACTTTTTTGTGCAATCTGATCTACACATGTTAGCCGGTTTTATGGTTTCAACAAATACACTGTAATTTGGAACGTGTTGTATACCCTTTAACCTATTTATTAAAAAAATTAGTATTATTCTACACTTTGAGGATTATTTTGCAGTCTTTCCAATGTGCTTTTCATAAGTTTACATTTTCTACTTCTACTAAGTTCTAAATGTAGCCGCACGATGGTCGAGTGGGTAGCACATTGGCCTCACAGTCAGGAGGTTTAGGGTTCGAATCTCCGTTGGGCATCTCTGTGTGGAGTTTGCGTGTTCTCCCCGTGCGTGCGTGGGTTTTCTCCGGGTACTCCGGTTTCCTCCCACATTCCAAAAACATGCATGTTAGGTTAATTGGCGACTCTAAATTGTCCATTAGAGTGTGAATGTGAGTGTGAATGTTTGTCTATATGTGCCCTGCGATTGACTGGCGACCAGTCCAGGGTGTACCCCGCCTCTCGGCCAAAGCCAGCTGGGATAGGCTCCAGCATACCCGCGACCCTAATGAGGATAAGCAGTATAGAAAATGAATGAATGAAGTTCTACATGTCCAGAGTGCAGAAAACCATAACAAGCATGCATTAAAATAGTGTGGTGAGTAAAGGTGGAGTGATTCATACAGTAGTGTTTTATGGTTACTGTGCTTTTGTTACTCTGCTTTTGACAAAGTAAATGTTTGGTGATATTCCAGCAGCACCTCAGAAGACATTTTTAAAGTTCACCAAGAAAACCTTTCTGCAAAGCTGAACTTTGTGGCTTCATATGAAAAGTTTGCTATAGACCACGTGGAAATGGAAGTTTTACTTTTCCACATTGGCAACAAACTGATGTTGGGGAATCACAAATGTCATAAGTGCCGTCTTAGCAACTATCGGTCTATGTAATGCTTTGCATAGAATTATGCAACCCTGACTGATTTCTGTATTTCTGTATGAAGAAGACTTCCCTTAGTGTTTTTTTGTTTATTTTTCGGATAACCTATTAGACAACCTTTTCAAAGTGTTAGACAAAACTGTGTCAGGCTCATGAAGAAATCATGGCAGCAAATCCAGCTCTGTGTCCTTTTGAGCACCAAATATAGATAGTTCTCTATAAGATGGGAGGTGCGTCAGGGAATTGTATCTGGCTGTCTTTCAAAGTGAATAAGCCGAATAAAAACAGAAGTGTAAAGGGCAGATGTGGGCCAGACAAGCTTTATCAGTAGCCATCACGTCCTGCAAGAGCTGAGGTGTCGCATCCCCATCAGGACCGTGACATTCACTGCCTTTTTCCTCTCTGACATTCTAATGGCGTCTTTTATGGAGATTTCACATTTCCACATGTCCACATGAAAGCAGAAGAACTCTTTGTCTTTTTAAAGGTTAGAGACTTGTAAAACATCAAGCTCTGCAGTGTATTCAAAGCAGAGGGAGTGTAGAAGCACGGAAATAATTCGGTGAGAATGAGTTGAAAAATTCAACGCGAGCTGTAAATGAGCCGTGCATCCTTCGGGGTGCATGTGCCTTTTAGCGACGATGCTCACCTTCCCTGTCCCTCTCCACTCGCTTTACATCGTGTGTCCTCTCCCTGTCTTTCTCTAGGTGGTCATGACTCAGAAGCTGGGAAGCAGTCTGAGGCGGAAAGTCAGTGAGACTGAAACACATCTCTTAACTTTGCAGGAAGCCAAACTGGCAGCCATCTCAGGTGCTTCCACGGTGCACCCTCTATTTTCTTCTTATCTACAGTCGTCCCTTGCTACATTGCAGTTCCAACATCGCCCCCTCGTTCTATCGTGGTTGTTCAAAAATTCATGGATTAATAAATGATTGCCATTTTGCCGCTGACTGTGGCCTATCGTTAGTCCAAACGTATTGAAAGACAAATCATATGAAGTTATTGTGGTCACTAGGCGTCAGTAATGTTACATTGATGAGGCCTTACCTTACCTTACATTAAGGAGTCTTTATGTGAAGATACTCATCTCCCACGCACTACAGTTACGGGAGAGTGAACACAAGTTTTTTTTACAATTGCCTGATGGGAATTGATCATGCTCATACCGGACATGCACACCATTTTCCTGCAATTGCCATGACATTTTGTTTTAATAGTGGTTCTTTCTACACTCAAATGACTGTTAAGAGTGTTAATCTTACTAAAACATTACCTGCTAAGTTTTAATCAATTCAATTTGATTAAAGTGTCCTGAAATGTATTGCATTCGACCTTAGTGGTTGTGCAGTACTTATACAGTATATAGTTCCATTAGCCTTACTTAATCACACCGATAATGTTTAAGTCACTCATTAGAGGTGAGAGGTGTTGGCAATAATGTGTTTCTCTCATGGACCACCACTGCAGCTAATGACTTCAGCAGTGCCAAGGAGCTGAAGGCTGAGATGAAGGTGGTGTACCAGGAGCAAGAGAGACTGGAGGCTCTGGCCAAGAGGCTGCACAGTCTCAGCTCAGGAAGCCGCCAAGAGCTGGCCAGGATGAAGGAGCAGCGGCAGCAGCTCAGACAGGAGCTGGAGCAGAGGGAGGTGCAGCATGGTGAGTCTGTCTGCAATTAAATTAGACTCAGGAGGATGAAAGGAACTTAAAGGAACGCTGCACTTTTTTGAAATGTTGCCCATCACCCACAACCTTATGTGAAACATATTTATTTCCCTTTTCTGTGCCTTCTAAAGAGAAAACACTCTCTTTAAAGCCCCCAAAAAGGTCAAAAAATGCCAACAATTTTCCATTTACACAGCAGTTCTCAGTTATTTTGTCATGTTATGTCATACTATTGACAGCTGATAATATCTACTTATTTATCTGTGAACTTGAAACTGAAACCAGGAAAATGCAACAAAATGGAGAGCTGTGATGTGTATTCAGGGGTCAAAGGGCATGTTGAGTATAATAAATGTAGACATATTGGCAGGTTTACACTAACACTGAAAGTACTCCCTGCTTCTCGCACCCCCCCATGCTCTAGGTCACTGTCTCGCAGTGCTGCCAACATGCACTTTTTTGGGGTCACCCTGTATAAAAAAAACAAAATATATAAAAATGTAGTCATATTCTGACACTGAGTATCTGTGGTTTGTTTGTGTGCCTCAGCACCTTTCGCCTGACTTTGACTTGGTTTTTCTGATTAATTTTGTGTATTGTGGCGTCATTAACTACTTTTAGGATAAGCAATCACATAAAGTAAATGAAATGTTTCAATGACAAGGTGGTCGCGGATGAGCGAGCGTGCCTTGAGTCGAACGATTTTGATTTTGAGTCTTTATTTGAGGCTGTTTTTGCATGATTTCTACAGTTTGCGATATAACATGTTAAAAAACTATTGTCGATCATCCAAAATGTATTCCTTTCTTCGGATTTTTGGTTCAGAGACATCATCTTTCAACCTTTTGTTGCGATTGCTTAAATGTATTGCAAATAGTAGTAGAGTAGTGGAGTTAGTTGTAATTTAAATTGCACAGATTATATTTTCATTTAAGCGTGTAGACTTTTGATACTCATTGTATTATACGAATAGCCCACATACGTATTATGCAGTCCAAGTTTCTATTTTAGCAATTTCCACTGGGGGAAAGAAATGTTAAAAAGTGTTATAGCTTTCATAGTTTGCATTTGCAATGAAAAAGACCTTTTGAAATGAATGAATAAATGAATGTATAGAGAAAATAATCACTGGGGTTCTTTTTTAATTTTTTTTTAAAAAAGACCTCCCTCCTTGATGTTGCTCCTCCTGCTGGGAGGACATCAGTGAACGTTTACTGCTCTTGCAAATGATTGATAACCTTTCATCTGTCCGTGGGTACTGGGGCGTGGGGGTTGGCTGAGGGGATAGACACTTTAGATTGTGTGAAGTAGCCAATTACCTCCGAGCCACAAGCTGCAGACAGGACGTATATTATATCAATGCTCGCGCAAGCTCTAACTAGAGGGGACCTGAATGCTGCTTAGATAAATCCTTTGCTTTTTAAAGGGTTTAGCCTCTTGGCATTGGGTTTTGAAGGCACCGCCTGCAGTGTTGCTCCAATCCATCAATCACAGGCATATTTTTAAAAAGGTCACTTCACTCTATGAGGCTGGCACTTGCAGAAGGGGATGGGGACAGTGAGGAGACACCAGTGCAGGTAGTGAAGCTCCAGTAGCAACCCCGGCGTGTTCAATCAGCCACCTACATCCCCTGTCGTCAAGACCATTTGTGGCTACAGCCTAACCAATTAATGTGCGTTATCTTGACGTAAACGTGTGAGCTCTTGTCACCAGGGGGCACCCTTTTATTGTTACAAGCGCCTTTTTTGTAAGAATCTGTTGGCCTTTTAAAATGCATATTAGGACTAAATTACAATGATTGATTTATTCATTATAACTGCAATTACATATTGCCATTACTTGAAAGTTTAAACTTCCAGATTTTGAATGCTCTAAAGACATCCGCACTAATCAACAACCCAGCAATCTCTAAGCATATTGTATCTTATACCCGGTGTTATTGTATACTAAATGTATCTTATGCTTCAGTAAGGGCAATGCAGCTCTGAGGCACACAAATAAGCCAAGTAGGATGTTGAGGTTAGACAAAGGAATCAGGAATCAGGTGGGTAACGCTTACTATGTGGGACGAGACAGGGAGTTAATGACTGGGTTTTTGCTTTGCTTAAATGCTCAAGTGGGCGCACACAAGATGGCAGCAGCAGCAATTTCTCAATGTGTTGCTGACACCAAGCAAGGGGCTCATTAATGTGTCAGCCTACTTCACAATAAGGATCTGGCACGCACTTGCTGGAACCTACAAACAGCACATTATCGATCTTTGCCTGGAGGGGTTTACAAATGATTGTCTCTTTCAAAGTCAAGGTGGCCACTGAGGTAGCTCTAGCACTTTTTTACCATTGTAGAAACATCTCAACAAAATACTAAAACACATACATACTGTAGTTTTGAAAAATACCACTGCCATCACAATAGCTTGAGAGCAATACAAGACATCTTGTTGAGTGTCTCAGTCTGCTGTATACCCTGTAGGGTTTAGGGTGGGGGCTTTTGGAGCCATTATGGCCCTAATTGCCATTGGCACAAGTGTTGATGAATACCAAATCCATTATAGCCAGAGGTTTGACTCCCAGCAGAGAACATAATTATGTTCCCAAGAGAGATTTTGAGTGATGCTAAATTTTCAAATAAATAATTGAAGAGGAGACAACATGGCAAATGACCCCCAGGAGTGAGGACAATCAAACGTGGAAGTGGGGACACTATGCGTTCTGTTTCATTTACCCAAGTATTCTGGAAATTATTATTTAACACAAGTCTAGGTATGCAGGTGGTGTGTTCTGTTTTAATGGGGCATTTTTGATTGGATGAAGACATAAACAGGTCCCAGTTTGAAGTACTGAAACACATTCAACGATTTATCATAATGATCCAAATATAAGACAACTATAAAATGACCCCTCTTTATTTAAGACCCATTTTTGGAAATTATATATTTGGGGACCAGTCCAGGGTGTACCCAGCCTCCCGCCCAAAGTCAGCTAGGATAGGCTCCAGCATACCTGCGACCCTAGTGGGGATAAGCGGTATAGAAATCGATTGAATGAATGAATATACAGTATTTTATGTGTACTTAGTAGTTCTACATTATATATATATATATATATATGTATATATATATATATATATATAGTATGTATATATAGTATATATATATGTATATATATATACTTGTTTCGTAATGTATGTATGTGTGTGGTGCATTTGATAAGACAGAGTTATAAACGGTTTTGTTGTGTCTGTCACGGTTCAGCTAGGGCAATGTGGCGACGACCGCAGGATGCGAGAGACTGGGACCCAAAAGCGGGTAAAAAAAGTGTTTTAATAATAATTGCTGCCGTGCATTGGCAGGGAGAAACGACAGCAACAGAAAGCAATTGACAGCAAATGACAGTTGACAGAAAGCAGTCCTTCAAGCAACAGCAAACAAATGACAATGCTCCAACACAGACAGAGGCCACTGGCTCAACTCAATAATCAAATACAAAATGAGGTGCAGGTGTGTAGGAGCAGTAAGGTAAAGGTAGCAGAGCACAGAACATGACAAAACAGGAAGTGCTACCAAAATAAGACCATATAAGCAGGAATTAAGGCATAAGGAGTGAAACACCTCAACCAGGGAGGCGCCCGGGAGGCATCCGGACTAGATGCCATAGTCACCTCACATGGCTCCCCTCGATCTGAAGGAGCAGCGAGCGGCTCTACTCTGAGCTCCTCCCGGATGGGCGAGCTCCTCAGAACCAGAATTGGCCGCCGAAGACCAGGTCGCCCGGACACCCGCCCTCGACCACTGCCCAAATCACAAAGCAATGCTTGCCCCTGCAGGTGGTGGGTCTCCGGGGGGGAGTTCCCGTGTGCTTCTTCGGGCTAGGCCCGGCCAGGCCCCACAGGTGAAGGCCAGGCGCTCACCTGCGAGCCCTTACCCCAGGCCTGGCTCCAGGGTGAGGCCCCGGTATCCCACGTCCGGGCGAGGTGCAGTCACTCCTCTTGGTATTTTCCATTAGGGTCTTCTGAATCACTCTTAGTCTGGCCTGTCAACTAGAACCTGTGAAAATAACACTGCAGACAAAAACATGGAGCGTGACAGCGTCGGTCACTGCCTGTGTTTTGCCATTTCTGACAAAACCACGCCCACTTCTGGTTTATGTTCCACTCCAAGTACAGCTGCAGCTATGGATCATTTAGATGGGTGAACAAATCAATAACATTCATTCATTCATTTTCCATATCGCTTATCCTCATTAGGGTTGCGGGTATGCTGGAGCCTATCACAGCTGACTTTGGGCGGGAGGCAAGGTACACCCTGGACTGGTCGCCAGTCAATCGCAGGGCACATATAGACAAACAAACATTCACATTCACATTCATACCTATGGACAATTTAGAGTCGCCAATTAACCTAACATGCATGTTTTTGGAATGTGGGAGGAAACCGGAGTACCCGGAGAAAACCCACACACGCACGTTGAGAACATGCAAACTCCACACAGAGATGCCCAACGGAGATTCGAACCCTGAACCTCCTGACTGTGAGGCCAATGTGCTACCCACTCATTCACCGTGCGGCCCCAGATCAATAACAATCAAGTGTTAAAAAAGCCATAACTTGGAATGAGTCTTGGACGGTGCTGTGGAGGAATTTTGGCCCGCTCATCTTTGCAGAATTGTTGGAATTCAACCACATTAGGGGGCTTTTGAGGATGAATCGTCTTTTAAGGTCAATCCACAGCATCATTGGTTTCAGGTGATCATTGGTTTCAGTGATCAAGTCAGGACTTTGACTTGAGCACTCAAAGTCTGCATTTTGTTTTCCCCCAGCCATTCAGAGGTGAAATTAGTGGTGTGTTTTGGATCATTGTCTTGCTGCAGAACCCAAGTTTGTTGAGGTCAGGATTTTTGGGTAGACAGCAGAATTCATGGTTGCATTTATCACAGCAAGTCCTTCAGGTCCTGAAGCAGCAAAACAGCCACAGACCATCACACTACTACCACCATGTTTTACTGTTGGTATTATGTTTGGTGTTTTCTTTTTCTAAAGTGCGGCTTACTTTTGCGTCACATATAATGGGACACACACCTTCAGAAAAGTATTTTCCCAAGATGTTTTCTGACAAAGTTGAGACAAGCCACAATGTTCTTTTTGTTCAGCAGTGGTTTTGGTCTCGGAACGCTGCCATGCAGGCCGTTTTTGCTCGTTTTGTCTTCCTCACGGTGGAGGCATGAACACTTACCTTAACTGAGGCAAGCCTGCAGTTTTTTGGATGTTTTTGTGGGGTCTTTTGTGACCTCATGGATGAGTGCCCGCTTGGTTTTGGTTGGCCAGCAACTTCTGGAAAGGTTCACCACTGATCCATGTTTTTGCTATTTGTGGATAATGGCTCTCATTGTGGTTCGCTGGAGTCCCAAGGCTTTAGAATTGGCTTCATAAACTTTAGAACTCAATCTCAGTTATGTTTTAACAGGGGGGCAATGACTTAATGTTGTTGCACACCTACCATGTTTATTTTTTTATCTGAGTAATTTAGCCTGTTCTTTTGGCTTGGAAAAGTCGCAAATGAGATCAGTTTATTTGTCTCGAATGCCAATAGTTCTGCTGTTTTAAAAAATGAAAGAAAAATATGTGAACTATGGACAAAATCTAACGAATGAGATTTACCTATTAAAATCCTTTTTATCCAAGGTCCGTCAAAGACAGACCTACCAATTACCATGTAACTATGCAGATGTGCAATATTATACATGCACAATTTGAGCCATGGGTCAGGGGAATTCACCAATGAGCACCCCTTATGTTTTTCCTTAACAACTCGAGTCACCTTGATTCTAATTTCAGGCAGTTTTGGACTCTTTCTGTATATCAGTCCAGCAATGGAAAAGCACATCCAAATACTGCCACTACGACTTATTACACAAATGCAATTTTCCTCTTAATGGAGTGCTGATAGTAAGGCCAAGAGCATATATGATTTATTCATTACCCTGCCACTTTTAGGGTGCTTCTATTGAGGACATGATGGAAGGTATGACAGCTCCTCTTCTAAAGGGGCTCAGAATGATTGAGAGTCGTAAAGTGGTTAAATGGACTCGGGAGAGTGTTTCCTGCATTTAGTTTTTTCACATTAGTTATTCTTCCTGTGATTGAGTACGGGATAGGACACCTTTCCATTGTCAGATCATTCTTACCTCAGACCCATTACACCGCAATGTGTGTATACCCGAAGGAATCACTACAAAAACAAATCTGCAGCATCAGTCAATATATGTTCTTGTTCACGCGCCAAACTTTCATGGAAGAGGGCGTTAGTTCTATTTCTGGCCATGTGTGAGTCAGAAAGGGCATCCAGCGTAAAAAATAAGCCAAAACCATTCATGGGACTGACTCCCCGTGGCGACCGCTGACAGGACAAGATAAAACAAATCAGTATTTGTTCCTAAAATGCCACAGCATAGTTATCAAGTTTGATAGAGGAATGACAGGTAATGGTAAAATCAAACATCCATAGTGTTCGTGGACTGAATTTTAATATTGCAGCCACTGATGGTTTAAAACAACATGGATGACTCTCCGACCACTGCCATCATGAACTTGACTCCATGTTAGTTTAGCTGGAGACTCTAAATTGTTCATAAGTGTGAATGTGAGTGGTTGTCTACAGCAGGGGTCCACAACCTTTTTATAACTGCCGACCGGTCAACGCGTGGCAATTTTGCAGCTGCCTGGTGGGGGAGGGGGTGTGTGGGGTGAAAGTGCTAAATATTGCTGAAGAAAGAGTAATAAAGAGAGATTTGAACTCACCATAACGCCGAATCGATACAGTTTGCCAAGTATGGTGTTGTCAGTGCATTTCCATTTACTGATGTAGTGGCCAACAGAACAGTTAGAGTTAGTTATTTCTTGTGCGACCCAGTATCAAGTGGTCCACGGACCGGTGGTTAGGGACCCCTGGTCTACAGTACTGTATACAGTGAAAAAAAGTCCCCAGGCACTGCTTCCATGTTGGAAGGCGTGACAGTGGGATTGAGGAGGTCTTCAAAGTATCCCCTCCACCGGTCCACAACATCTCGAGTCGAGTTCAGCAGCATACCGTCCCCATTATACACGGTGTTGACTGTGCACTGCTTCCCCCTCCTGAGACGGCGGATGGTGGTCCAGAATCTCTTTGAAGCCATCCGGAAGTCGTTTTCCATGGCCTCTCCGAACTCCTGCCATGTCTGGGTTTTTGCCTCAGCGACCGCCAGAGCTGCAGACCGCTTGGCCTTCCGGTACCTGTCAGCTGCCTCCAGAGTCCCATGGGCCAAGACGGCCTGATAGGACTCTATCTTCAGCTTGACGGCATCCCTCACCACTGGTGTCCACCAACGAGTTCTGGGTTAGGGTTCTGCTGGGCTGCTGAAGCCGACGGCAACTGCCGGGAATGTGGAGTGAGTGGCGTCCTGCAGCGAGGTGCGGCAATCGGCAGCTGCTGGGCTGCCGAAGCCGACGAAAGGTGCCTCGGACATGGAGTGGGCGGAGTCCCCTTGCGCGGCCCGGCTTCATTGACTGGCCCAGCGGCCGCGCGTCCTCCACTATCCAGCCGGACCCCCTAGCCCCCTCTCCAGAAGGCGGATCCCAGACGCCGTTCTCGACCGTCACAGGAACCAGGGATGGGTGGAGGGAGGCTTGGAGGTTCACAACCCTAGTTTGACAGTGGATTCAGTTTTTACTGGCCGATTTTGTGATTCCCTTAAAATCACAAGTCACTAGTGCTGCATTTTAGGCATGAGTCATGCATTACTTAACTAGAAAGGCATTCAGTAGAGCAAAGACGCCAGCCAATGTGGAAATGGTGCGGTCTGCATGTCAACAGAATGGATGTCTGGCAAAGAAGTGTTCCAATGAGAGCAAGTAGTGATGAGAGAAAATACATTCCTCTATTCACATTTAAAATAGAATTTTTACCTGCCATGTATGTGTGCCACCTATCCACAAAGAAAAAGAGAAATCAGCTGTGTAGTTTCTCTGTAGTTCAGCTATTTATTATATGCAGTATCCAAAGATGTTTTTTGTCTATGCACTCCAGTTTGGATTCTTTTCATGCAGCCGTGCATAGTCCCGCAAGATGTTTCTGTGTACCAGATGTAGTCGGGGTATTTCTATGCTTTGTGGTCCCAAAGCTGTACAGTAGCATGGGTTATGGAGTGTGTGAGATACCAGCTTATGCCCCCTTCCTTCACTGCCAGTGCTGCTTGGCTGCTGCTCCATTCAGACACATCTGCACCGTGCATAATCCTCACTGTGTTCGTATTACCTGCAGCGCTGAGCTTCAACACATTCATCACAACCAGTACTCCCAGCTCAGTTACAAAGACACACAATTGCTCTTCTGGCTTATTATGTGCATGCTTTTATACCATGCATATCACTGGCGCGGTGTTAGCATAGAACCCCCTCTAATTTGTTAGACAACACGGAAGCCCCACAGATGTTAGGTATTGTTACGAGGCAGTCAGGAAATTACTGCATTATTCATTTTCAATTACTGTGCTGTTCAAATGCTCGTATAATGGAGCAGCAAATCGCTAACACCTCGGCGTCTTTAACGGTGCGATAAATCTACTCCGTTTGCATTACCTCCATAAATTCTTGCTATAATCTATAGAGTCAGCATTCTTAATCAACTTTTATGTTTTGTCTAATCAATGCTGTTATTTCTGTACTGAACAACTAAATTAATACACCCATCAAAGCAAATAGCTTCTTTGGAATATTAGGTGACACAGTGTTGTCTTTTAGTAGATCTTTATATGTTATGATTTGAGGGCTTTGTGGAGCCCGCCACGGTCTTGGGAAGGAGTCAGCGTTTTTAGCACCTGCTGAGATCACTCTCACTCTCAATGGGAGGGTGAGTTTGGCTTCATGTATCACGAGCTACAAGAGTGGCTCATTTCGTCCTCAATGGCTTTTTACTGCTGATTATATTTGCGTGGTCTGCCAAATGACGTGGCATCCCGCAGACTTACAGGGGAGTGGTAATGCTTACTCATTTGACTAATATCACCCATTGCTTAGCTCCTGTGTTGCACTATAGTTATTCTGTTGGATGCCTGGACCACTTATGTTAGTTTTTGTTTTCATTTGTCACTTTAGTGTCCAGCTTGCGATGTCAGGGTATAGCCAAATGTTTTTGCTTACACTGGAGTGTTTTTTTTGTGGCTATTTAATCTAACATGATGTGCATGTGAGCAACATAGAATTAGATCATTAAAAAATGTAGTAACTACCAGAGGTCTTGTTACTCAGCTATCACACATTGAATGGACCTAATCCGTTGCAGTTTGACATGTAATTTGTATCATTGTCTTGATGCTGGTTATTAGACAGCGTCAGCTCCAGAAGGAGACAGGCGGCAGACTGTCGCAGCGGGGGAGAAAGGAAAGGAAACACACATACACAAACACACACTTCTGTCCACATGCTCCTGTGCAAACACAATGGAGATAGCCAGCCTATTTTTGGAGGCAGTATGTGTCCTTGTTCCTCATATACCGTAGGTATGATTAAGCGAGGGACTCTAGTGTACATGGACCATGCAGCTCACTTACTACTTCCCTAATTGCGTGAATGTGTGACATCCTACCCTGCCTTAGTGTCTCCCATGTCAAAATTCATCCATTCATTTATTCTTTTATTAAGTAGCATGCAAATAGATAGCCACTGAAATACTGCATTATACATGGGGGGCATTACGCCTGACTTACTGTATGTACAAATAAGACATGACAAAGTGGGTTTTGGTATAAACAAGAACAAGGGTCAGATGTATAAATCATTTACTGCAAAGAATTTAAAAAGTCTACTGAAGCTATATGATGCAGACATAAGTGTATTGAATTAATTTCCTCATCTTGAAATATGCTGCAGAAGTCATTGCGCAATGTGGTCGCTGTGCCAAGTGCAACTCCAAGCATAAAAAACAAGTAAGCCTTTGTGAAGATGACTAAGTGTGAAATGTGACAATCTTTAATATATAAAAATTAATTAACTGCACCAAAGGATTGACTATGAAACAGAAGAAACAATAGCGGATGTGGCCATCTGAAGTAACGCTGAGGTTACAAGGTACAAAAGTAGCAGACTTTTCAAATCCAACAATAATCTGGCCAGATTATTCACAGAATATGTGAAGTGGTTGCACAGTGGTGAATGAGAGAAGCACGTCTTCCTCAGAACCAGGAGGTTCTGGGTTTGAATCCGGCTTTGACCATTCTTGTGTAGTTTGCTTGTATTTGTGTGGATTTGCTCCTTCCAAAATCATACATATTAGGTTAACTAAATTGTCCAAAACAGGAGTGTAGAATATTCAGGGAGCGAGCCCATTATAAAAAACCTTAAACAAAATGGTACATAAAGTACGCTAGGAGTATTTGCATATGAGCTCCTCACAGAGAGAGCAATTTGATATAAGTGCATCCCATTGTGTGTAAAGATGTGCCCCGGCAGGAGGGGGCATATTTTCATGTTTCATACATGAGCTCATTAACGGCGCTGAATTGCCTCCGCCTTCATCCTGATTCCCTAACTAACACTCAGCCAACATGTGTCTGCATCCTTAGGCACAGCTCAAATCTGGCAGGAGGCTACAGGAAGCAACACGAGATAGCCGTTCAGCTTCAAGCCCTGCAGAAAGAATAGCACAATATAAAAAAAAATCTTCCCATACCCTCAAGCCTTCTCAAGTTTGATTCCTTGTTAGGGAAGTGGCAGGAAGCCTTTCTCGCGTATGTGCTCGTCTTGAGGCAGAAATTCAACTTTCTCAAACAATGGGCTTGCCTACTGTGATGATTATTGCCCTTCCTAATCATATGAATAAGATTGTTAATGACAATCATTTTTAATGAAATTAAAGTAGTGTTTGTTGCTAGGATACCCCTTCTCCATTGTTTAGCACATCGCATGCGAGTATAACATGCTGTTTTCTTCCTGTGTTCTCTCCGTGCAGAAAGCCAATTGAGAGAAAACACTGCAAGGTATATTGAGCTATTGGAGGACAAGTTACACAGGTGAGTGTTTTATGTAATGCTTTTGTTATATGAGCACATACATTGTGGTTGTATTTGTGAAAGGAGTTTTGGAAAAAGTGCGACATAAACAGAACAACCTCCCCCAAGGACTCACCTCCATTGTCCTCTCAGCAATCACCTCAGCCACCACCTCATGCTGTCACACCTTCTCATGCGATTTGTTTCCCAAAGCCTTTCTCGCTTTTTCTCTCCATTTTGCACATGAGCTATGTGACAGGTTCTACTCTTCTTTTCACATTTTACTTATTGCATGTAAACTCCAGGTTGCAATTTTCTTCCTCTCTGCAAGCAGTAATGGAAACAGTCAATATTCTTTCTTTGATATTTTGTCTGTTTTCATATCCATTTCACATCTATTGTCCTGGACATTTCTCTTCTATTAGTGGGGTTGGTCCAGACAGCTTTGGCATGTCTTCTTGCACCAGGATGTGCAGATGCGCTACATTTGGTTTTTCCAAAGGACACTATAAGATGTTTCCTTTTCATTGGGTCACCCAAGAGATATCTTTTGGTAATTGATGGTAATTAGACTTTTAAAGATGCAATTTAGCATAGAAAGGCCATTTCATATCAAAATAAAGTCAAACATCAGATTGCATCAAGTTTTCAAACATTACTGTTTCACATTTGATATATTGGGTTAAATTGTGAGATGTTTTGGGTGGAGATCGCTCTGTATCAAAAACGATATAATCTATGGTATTGTCTACAACAAAGCGTTTTTTTGTTGCTAAACATTCTTTATCTGATTAGTGACGCTGTCTCAGCCTGCTAAAAAATTGTTGTAATTTGTGCTTGTTACAGAATGTTCAAGATAATATGTATATACATGCTGGTGTAAGCACGCATATATGAGTTCCTCTACAAATTCACCACCACTTCCTCTAACTCACGAAGTTAATTCCCTATTGTGTGCTTCAATAATAACAACATTGAATGCATTGTGTAATATAGCAAAAATCAGGATTTCCTGACCTGAACATGATGGGAGCAAAGTAAAAGAAATGATGATGCTGAGCTAGGATTATATTGTCAAACTGTGGAGTGCCTATTAGTGGTGTGTGAGCTGTCATTTATGAAATCCTTAGACAATGGCAGTGTTCTGTTGGTATTCAGCCGTTAGTTTCCATGTTCATTTCAATCCGTGTAATTTGATAGATATGAATCAATGTCTTTAGAGGCTGCCATAGCTACATACCAAATGTATTGTAGCTGCAGCCTCAGGCAAGGTCCACTAGCTGCCTCGTATTCCTGTGTGGCACACTGACACATTTTATTTGACTAAAAGTGTAGTGCACACACACTCACATGAACATCTATGAGCAAGTAGCCACACACATACATCCATCATTTTCTGTTAATGTTATCAGTCTGCTTTAATGTACATTGCTGGTGATGGAGTGCTGTGGTGCGAGAGGTGAGCAGTGGGAGGAGAGTTAGGTGAGGAGATGAAGGAATGTTGTGGGGAAGTGTGTGTGTGTGTGTGTGGGGGGGGGGTGGGGTCACAAGAATAGCACTGGTGAGATGTTTAGTTTCCGTGGTGGCGGATGGTTTTAGAAAAGCAATTATCAATTTCATACTAAAGGGTGGAACCGGATGTTAGAGCAGCACAGATGTTGTAAATGTTTCACAAGGACAAAAACACAGGAGCAGCTGAGTTATTTCATGTAATATGTTCTCTATGAAAAAGGCTTGTCTTTCTTTTCAAATGAGATTGGGGTGCCATTTATCATTTCTGTGGTATAATGCAAATGACATACAAATGCAGCAGCCAATAAAATACTCCAAAAAAACCCAACATGCTCTTTGAGTTCATGCCGAGGACGCTCTGCGAGCATCCAAGCAGCATCTGTCAAGTGTGAATTGTGTATGCTCAGATGGCTGCTTAAAAAACCTCCCTAGAAATCAAAGCACCGACCTCACAAAGAGTTCACTGCACCATGCCTCATCCATCACACTCCCTCCGATATTCACCGCCTCGGTTAACAACATGTTATTAGCACCTCTGCTCAGTGGGTCCGATGCGAGATGTTGACACAATTAAGATGAAGAAAATTCCCCTCCCTTACTCTTGCTCTTGAGAAATATTTGTTATTTATATGTGCTATGTAAAAACATAGGGATGCAGCACTATGGCCACAGAGCGGGTTTACATGCAAAGCGAAACGGCTGAGTGAGTAGCAGCCTCCTTGATCAATAAGAATGAGCCATAAATAATCAGATAATGTATGTATGAATGACGTCGTAGCTTACCATGACTGCAGACGACAAAGGATGTAAATAGTTGGTCACTGTGAAAGTTGGGAAAATGTAACAAAAGCCACACTATTTGTAAGCTATGGAGGGCAGTGCAGAATTTCTCCGGGTACTCCGGTTTCCTCCCACATTCTAAAAACATACATGTTGAGTTAATTGGCGACTCTTAAGTTGTCTATTAGTATGAATGTGAATGGTTGTATGTCTGCCCTGCGATTGACTGGCGACCAGTCCAGGGTGTTCCCCGCCTCCCGCCCAAAGTCAGCTGGGATAGGCTCCAGCATTCCCGCGACCCTAATGACGATAAGCGGTATAGAAAATGGATGGATGATCTAGAGTGACAAGTATGTATTACATCGTTTTCAGTACATTCATATGGACGCACATAGTTTCTGAACCGGCTTCATCTTTACAGTGATGATGAGCATTTTGTCTTGAGCGCCTAACCTGTTGGTGGCGCTGTGGCACTCTAAAAGCAGAAACACGTGACAGACCGACAGCAAAACAGTGGGCACGCGCAGTTGCACAGACGGCCTGTAAACAGAAAACACGGCGGCAAGTTCGAGTGGCCGAACCGGACTGACGATGCAGGGGAACTGTTGCTTCGAGTCACACTGGATTATAAAACCAAATTAAAGTGATGGTTTCTGTCTTCCAGCATTGGTTGTTCTCTCGAAAATGAAGAAGAAGCAGATTTTGCTGCAATAGCGACAATAGGCTCACTAGCTTCAGCAGGACACAAACAACAATCTACGGCACCATTGTTGTTTTCGTGTTTGCGGTTTTAGCGTGTGTGTTTTTGAAGGTGCGGAGCTATAACGCAAGCATTTTCATAGAAGCAAATACGAAGCCGCAAAAACGGCGTCTTCAAATCTTTCCACTCTGGGACTCGGTTTCAAAAGTGTTCAGTTAACAGAACCTGGAAACAACGTGCTTCGTCTGGATGATACGCTTTTTGATCAAATATTTGTGCATTTAGGCCTTGGATCGTCTTCGTCTGGATGGAGCTTTAATGTGACATTTCAGTATGAAAACCAGAATGATAATGCCTATGTTTTTAAAAGTTTGTAGTAGTTTGATAAATTAAGAGTACTCTTATGCTACATGATGTGCAAGTGTTTGATGTATTTTTTACTTATCCCTGGTTTAATTTTCATGCCACTATTAAATCTTGAAAGTGGTGGAATTTTAGAACTTCACTAGATTTTCATGAAATTGTTTAAATTTCTCATGTCACAACTTTTGGAAGTTTATATCTGGCAACATACCATCTGCTCAGTACCATTTTTTTACTGTTGTTCTTGTAAATGGGAGCCTGGAAGATGTAAACTGGAATAAGGCAGAAATTGGAAGAATTATTTGTTTTTGCACGAGTGAAAGACCTTCACTGACAGCTGCTTGGTGAATAAACTGTAGTTTGATGCCGGAATCACTAATATTCATTCTGTTATCTCGCAAGATAAAACATGATGAGATTTCTCATTCAGGAAAAAAATGTCTTGAAATAATAAATAATACATTAATTCAGAACGAACTTGATAATTTTGCTGGCCTCTATATTGCTAAGTGCACTCGTATCTGTTTTTCTTGTCTTTAACCTCCAAACAGACAGGAAGAGAGTTCACTCTCTCCCTAGACGTTTAAATAGAACGGCTTGAAGCATTGTCAGCTGAACTCTTGTCAGCCATACAATCGCTTTATCTCTGTGTGGGGCGGCGGGGCCTCTAGCATTGCAAAACAGCAAAAGAGTGGACTCTTGTGAGGAGCAATGCAACTTGAGGTTACATAGGAAAAAATGCTTGCAAAGCTAAATGCTTGCAAAACCATCTTGCCTACCTGAATATATCCACCTGACCCAGTTTTTCCATACAGCAGTGGTAGAGGTTTGGGGTGGGTCCTGGAGCCTATCCTTGACCCTTGACCCCAACCAATTGCAAGAGAGGAAGCATGGTTCTGGAGGAGGGTGAGGAGAATGCAGATAACTTGTACACAAATGAAGATTATGGAGTGTTTTATTAAAAGAAACTATTGTGCGCCACTGGGATCCAACATAATTTTAAAAGACCCTGAAATGAAAACGATATGGCCGCTTTAAAAAAGCTTCTGCGTATGAAATCAGCCCTATAACCTTCTTCTTATATGCAAAGATACTACTAAGCCTGATTTAAAGAATAAAGTTGCCATGTACCGTTTCCTTTAGGGAGGTATTGTCCTGGTGCCAGAAGGACCAGACCACAGCGTCTCCTTTCAATAGGTAAAGTCATAATCTTTCCTCAGCAGAAAGTGGAGGAAGTGCAGTCCTGTCAGTCAGCAGTCCCGCCAGGGGGGTTGAAAGAAAGTAGAGGCAGTGTGCCTGCATGCCGCTCCATCTTATTATTGGACCAGCAACAAAGCAGCATGTCCACACCTTGTCGCTGTTGCATGGCTGCCACCAATTAACCCCGAGCTAAGGAGTTCATACATAGGAACCCCAGAATGATTTCATCATAGGGCTGTTTGTATGTCTGAATATTTAGTAAACTTCATCTTAAAAGCAGCAGCCATCTGTAATGAATTGCTGCCTTTATTGAGAGAGACACTTTTGTGAGAGATGTGGCCGACTTTGACATTTTTAGAGCTATTTTTGATCATATCCTCTCAGAAAATTGTTTGTGTGTGTGCACCTTTATTTGTGTATACCTTTTCACTTTAGAAGAGGAAAATAACAATGGCATGGCTCAATGGGTGCATCCCACTTTAACAGAATTTAGAAGCAGCAGCGCAGAGAGCAAGACTGCTGGGATGAGCAGTTTTTCCATCGCACGTGTGCCAAAATGAAGGTTAGAAGAGGGCTGATGGACTGGCCCTGCCAGGGCAGAGAGGCTGGCAACCTTTTTCAGACTGGAGATTTGCTGGAAAAAAAACTGGAATTCAATTTTTGAACGCTTCATTATTGCTGAAGAACATGGAATAGACCTGGAGATGTCACAGTAGTGTCTGCATAACAGTAGAGTTTAGAGTTTGTCTTATCATTTTTCAAATTTTTCAAATGTTTCAAATCATAAAGACATGATGACAATAAAACACTAATATTCCATTTCATTCCATTCCATTTTACTCCGCTCATCCGGGTCCGGGTCGCAGGGGCAGCAGTTTCAGCAGGGAAGTCCAGACTTCCCGATCTCCGGCGACCTCTTCCAGCTCCATGACATAAAACACTAATAAGTGTGTCTTATACAGTGATGCTGCAAAATTATGGTCAGGCTCTAATCTCGTGACATCTCGTACACTTCAGAGCAGTCATTTTGCGCTTCATGCACACACCCACGTTTTGGAAAACACACACAGAAATTCAAATGATGCAGCTTCCAAGTTAAAGGCGATCTATCTGCCAGTAGATCCTGACAGCATGGAGCTGTCATAAAATCTACTATCGCCAATGAGTTTCAAAAGGCTGAAGAAGAGGACAGCACAAGCTCTGGGGCTATTTGCCTTAAGACGAAAGAGGCACTGAGAGCGACAATGAAAGAGGGAGAGATTGACAATGTGTGTGTTGAAGGAATTATGGGGCTTTCTAATTTCAAGACTGCGAGAAAAGGCAGAAGGCGAAATGTGAAGAACAGCGACTAATGTCTTTTCCAGTAGGCTACTGTTTAACCAGCCGTATTACTTGCATTGTTTGTATATTCTTCTTGTCTTCTTAACACTCATTGTTTAGCATTTCATCAGTGTTCGAAAAAAAGACAAAATATAAGCAAAATCTACCAACGCAGTCCTTTGAAGATGTGAACTGAGGTCTTGCATGATATTCTGATATCGTCGCACGGGTACCAAACTCAACTCACCTGGGGGCTGCTGTTGTCTGGGTGAGGCTAGGCTGCATAAAGTATTACGCAAACAACACAACATAAAACATGAATGATTCCTCAGAACATGAAGGGGATCTTCAAAATTTTAATGCTTCTTTTCGAACGTAGGCTTCTCTGGACTACTGCTTGCTGCTAGAGACCTGACAGTGTTTCCTTTTACACACATGCTGGAAGTGTCTCTGCCTTCCCAGCATTGTTTATTATTCCCCATAGTAGCAGTAGTTGTGTTCACTTACATGGGACATACTGTCATTTTTGTGTCTGCACCGTTTTTCATCCCATGTTCATTTCACTGTGTGACAAGCTCACTATGAGTTCAATGTTGGCTCTTGCTTGGGGTTGCGGGTATGCTGGAGTCTATCCCAACTGTCTTTGGGTACACCCTTGACTGGTCGCCACCCAATCACATGTCACACGCCACAATATACAATGTACACAAATAAAGGGAGCGCTTAAACAACAGACCGTAACTCCAAGTTTCCACACTTCTGTGAAATCAAACTGGATTTCTTAGGAAGCAACATAGATTGACTGTCAATTTCACACTGGTTAAACCGTGTTTTTTCACGTTAATTTTGAGTGTGATCTCTGCATGTGAGATCTGCATGTGAATACATTTGATTAATAATTAATAATTTGTGTAATTTTGTTGTCAGCACTTTCAACTACGGTAAAGAACAAAGTATTTCATAAGAATATTTCATTCAGATATAGAATATTATTTTAGTGTTCCCTTTATTTTTTGAGCAGTGTATAGTATTAAAACAAAACAAACTCATCCCTAAAACTGCAAACAACAAAACAACAATGGTGCTGTACATTGTTGTTTTTGTCCTGCAGAAGCTATTGAGCCTATTATCGCTTAGCAGCAAAATCTGCTTCTTCTTCATTTTTGAGAGGAACAACAAATGCTGGAAGACACAGCACATAACTTTATTCTGGTTTTATAATCCAGTGTGACTCGAAGCAACAGTTCCACTCCATTGTCGGTCCAGTTTGGCCACTCGTACTTACCGCCATGTTTTCTGCTTATAGGCCGTCTGCGCAACTTCACATGCCCAATGTTTGGTTGTCGGTCTGTCAAGTGTTTTCGCTTTCAGAGTGTCACAGCGCCACCAACAGGTTTGCCATATGTATTACGTTACATACGTTACGTTTTCACTCGTTTTCAGTACCATCATATGGACGCACATAGTGCCTTTAAATGATGAGCGTTTTGTCTTTGTCTGGATATATCCTTAATGTTTTGTGCGACTTGAGAAGGCTTGTTTCCCCAAAGACTTTAGTCCAATTCTGAATTATGAATACCTACGTTTTTATCAATCTGACTTTGACTGTGACAGTGCTAGAAATAGAAGGGGGCCTATAGAAATTAAATACATTTAAACCGTCAAGATGTTGTGTGGCCTCACCCTGTTACATCTTTCTCCCTACATCTTGTCAACTGTCATTTGTACATGATTAAATGCTACAAAGATTGTTGTTGTTTTATCGGGAAAGCAAAAACACTTTTTTTTTCCAGTGTGACATTTTTTTTTGCAAAGGATTAAAACTTCAAAGGAACAAGGTCAATACATTTGGTTGCCAAATTGCCACCTCATGCAACACATATTTGAAAATAAGGTATTACCTAAAGGTCATTGAAAGACATAAGCCAATAAAAATTGCTCATAAAAGGTCAAATCTTATTTGGAAAGCGTGATACAATCATCTTCTTAGCAATACATCATCACAATGACAAATTTAGATTGATTTTTACAAAACATCATGTGACAAATAATCCTGAAGAGAGAAAAGTATTAGATTTTTGCGGCTATGGCCTTTACTCCCACAAAGGCAACAATTACTTTGTTGCTCATTTATGAACGACCTCTAAGTCCTTTTACACATGATGTCACAGGGTCAGGGCAGAGATTGTAACTTGATTGTAGTAAAACAGAAACATTCTCCTTGTCCTAACATTGAACTCTCTGCTCTAGCATGAGAATATTTGCTGTCATCACCGCCTTTTGAATATTGCCGGGTCTTTTTTATGGACTTGATATTCACATACTGTTGTGCCTTTATAACTGCTACACATACTGTGTATATATGCAATGCTGTGCAAAAGTCTCAGGCCACCACTACTTATACTGTTTCAGTGACCATTTTCAGGAAAATCATTTTGACACAGCAAACAGAAGTACAGACAAAATTTGCAGGAATACCCTAAAATACAAAAGTGATTCCAACCTAACTTTTGGAGGGGTGGCACGTAGACCAAGGAAGAATAAAGCATGTTGGTGAGGATCTGAAAAAAGGGGCTAATACGTGAAGTACTGTAATTTTTGTGTGAAATTTCCGGTGATAAAGTTGCACCCACTAAATTTAGAGAGAAAAATATTCCATTCCATTTTCTTCCGCTTATCCGGGTCTGGGTCGCGGGGGCAGCAGTTTCAGTAGGGAAGTCCAGACTTCCTGTTCTCCGGCGACCTCTTCCAGCTCCACCGGAAGGACACCAAGGCGTTCCCAGGTCAGCTGTGAGACATAGTCCCTCCAGCATGTCCTAGGTCTTCCCCGGGGCCTTCTCCCGGCTGGGCATGCCCGAAACACCTCACCACGGAGGAGCCCGGGAGGCATCCGGACAAGATCCCCGAGCCACCTCAACTGGCTCCTCTCAATGTGAAGGAGCAGCGGCTCTACTCTGAGCTCCTCGCGGATGGCCGAGCTCCTCACCCTATCTCTTAGGGTGAGTCCAGCCACCCTACGGAGGAAACTCATTTCCGTCGCTTGTATCCGTGATCTCGTTCTTTCGGTCATGACCCATAACTCATGACCATAGGTGAGGGTGGGAACGTAGATCGCTCGGTAAACAGAGAGCTTTGCCTTCCGGCTCAGCTCTCTCTTCACCACGACGGTCCGGTACAGCAACCGCATTACTGCGGATGCTGAACGGATCCGTCTGTTGATCTCACGCTCCAACCGTCCCTCACTCGTGAACAAGTGACATCAGGCACCATGCAAAAATGCACAGCAGCACACAGCTAACAAAGCTCACCTCTGTGCATTTACGCACAACATTAATATTTGTGAACGAGGACGAGCTGAAAGGAAGTCTGTGCAGCGTTAGAGAAAGTGATACACTAAAGTTTCACATGGTAAGTTCAAAGACAGCAGAACAAAGTGGCCCAAAGACACATTATTTGTGAGAGCATAATTTTATTAACACGTTCAAAATTGGGGGCTTTCTAACAGTGCATAGAGTCAACAAACAAATGACAGGCTCATACAGCTCAGTCACAGCATAACACAAGAAGACCATCTATCATTTAGCGTACATTATCAATGATCTTGAAAAATCTTCAAGATTAAACACTTTTAATGCCCAACGTCATCGTAAAACATATTTATTTATTGATTTAATGCATCTAGAACAATGAACAACTTCATGCTGTCACCTTGCTTCACTATTACCGCCTGCGGCTGTTCACGTGAGTGTTCGGCACTAATGTATTGAAGTTATTATTAATTTTTATTTACATATCCCCTACGGCAATCTGTGTATCTCTTTGAGTACGCATACCCCATTTTGGAACATAGGCTAAATAACACTGGCACACAAGCCTAGAGAGCCCTCTCGCAGCTGTCAGTGACGAAACAAACATACAAGTTGGACCGTAGTACAAGTTGCATGACCAGCCAAACCATGAAAAAAGTGCTCTTTTTCCCACATATTTTAACATTCTTCTTAAAAAATGTTCATACATTTTCTTATATATTTTCCAAATACAAACCTACAATTACTCTGTAAATTTAAAAAAGTAATATTTCAACTCTCCATCCATCCATCCATTTTCTTCCGCTTATCCGAGGTCGGGTCGCGGGGGCAACAGCACCAAGTAGGAAATCCCAGACTTCCCCCTCCCCGGTCACTTCGTCCAGCTCCTCATGGCAGATCCCGAGGTGTTCCCAGGCCAGAGATGCTCAGCTTCCGATGGACGGGACAAAGCCCAGCATTTATCCAATGATCTTTTAGTTTCACGCAGTGGAACAACCCACTCTATGCTTCCCCATCAAAATCAATAGACGTTAAGCGTCTGACTGTGTAAGGATTTATTAAAACACTGTGAATCTGCAGGATGAGAAGAAAGTGGTGTCAGTTACCTGTGATGTGTAGTAAAGAAAAGATGAAGGTATTCTAGCACATTTTTAGTCAATTAAATGTACACATAGCAATACATATTTCAACACTTTTTTGAGACATTTTAGGGGAAGCTGAGCTTCCCTTGCAGGCTTAGAGCAATCGCCACCGACTCCAGCATATATGCGACCCTAGTGAGCATAAGTGGCATAGATGACGGACGGATGGACATTTAAATAAAAAACGATTGTCTCTCAGTAGTAATTGAAAAACAGTGAAGATCAACTTGTGTTGGGCATTTTGGTGATGCCATTTACTTAAGTCTTGTCCTCATGTATTAATATTTTCATATCCTATTTTATATTTTCATCTGATATTAGCTGTAGCTGTCCGGGCTTGGAGCGGATTTGGGAAGCTGACCTGGAGGCATGTCACCTGTTCTTACGAGGACTGCAGCTGCGAACATCCGGCTGCAATGGAGCTGCCGTCGACGACAACCCTGCCACAGCTGGTTATCCTTCAAATCAACTATGCACCAAAGAGGAAGAAGACAGCGCCATGTTGACTGCTTTAGGAGGCTGCTGGTGTCCCGAAGCTAATTTACAGAACTCTGAGTTCACCAAGGTAACACAACTCTAGATGTCTTGTTAATGACACATATGTTATTTATGCAACACCTACGCTTACATGCTTTGCAGCACGTGTAGGATGAGATTTACAACTCATTTATAAAATATGCCCCTTTGTGAGGGAGGCTCATGCATCTCCCCTTCACACATGCTTGCCTCTGACAGGTCAGATGAGAACACCCTGTTCTTCTGGATGTGCCTGCTGTGTCTGTTCTATCGTTTGGTTGCAAAAGACATGCTAATGTTGTACATTCAGCAGTATCAGAACAACATGGTAACATTAGAACTTCTCTCATTAGGCTGTGCGCACCGAGGGAGCTCCATATGAGAAAAAGCGCATTTGAGTGGCAAGCTTTTGGAAACATCTTTTTACATTCGACAGATTCTACTGTTTAGTTCATGACCAAATGTGGTTAGTGAGAAGTACTATTTTACCAGTGATTTGAAGTCAGTGCTCCAGGGCAAAGTCCGAATCATTCACTCTTTTCCTCACACTTCCATCCACCCACGATGTCTGACAGTCTCGTCTGCAATAAGAACAAAAGTCAACAGAGCCAGCAGCCAAAAAATTATATATTTAAAAAAACAGAACACTAGCCAGATATTTATTGTGAGTGTACAGTACAGGCCAAAAGTTCGGTAACAATCTTATCATTCACGCGGGGGCCCATTCCGAGTTTTTGCAATTTTCCGGGCTGACTGACCTTCATTTCTTAAAGTAATGATGGCCACTCGTTTCTCTTTACTTAGCTGATTCGTTCTTGCCATACTACGAATTCTAACAGTTGTCCGATAGGGCTTTCGTCTGTTCATCAACTTGTCTTCTGCGCAACAAAGTTGATGGTCCCAAGCCCATTAATAATGCAAGAAATTCCACCAAGTAACCCTGACAAGGCACACCTGTTGTCACCATTGCACATGGCATCGTTGAGATCGTGACCCCGAGGATGCACAGAGCAGGACCAATGGCTGGCCAAAGTGTATATTTAATGATAAGGTGCAGGGCAAAAGGCTAGCACAAAACACAAACGATCCAACAACTGGAGAAGCACACAGCTGAACTAAATAATCAAATCCAAGCAGGTGCGATAGAACGAGGAAGTAAGGTTGAAGGGAAACAGAACGGAACAGAACAGGAAGCGAATACAAAATAAGAGCTTCAAAACAGGAACTAAGGAAGGACTAAAACAAAAGCACAGCTGTCACGCCGGCTAACACACGGATCGTGTCACCTGTGTGGTGAAAACCATTTCAGGCGACTACCCCATCAAAAAAGCAAAGGCTGGCAACTTCGAGGAATCTAAAATATAAGACATATTTACAGTTACTTTTTTAAAGTACAGAATTCCAAATGTGTTCATTCATAGTTTTGATGCTTTCAGTGAGAATCTACAATCTACAATAGTCATGAAAATAAAGAAAATTCCTTGAATGAGAAGGTGTGTCCAAACCTTGGACCGTGGCCTGTACTGTATATTTTGCTAATTTGGTTCCCTGAAACTTTAGATGGACTGATTTGAGTAGCAGTTGATTCTATTATCTTATCTACTATACTAACTATCTCAGACTGCATGCATGTCAGTCATTGATCTCAAGACTATGGCCCTTCTTCAGAATCTTGCTCAAACTTTGGACTTGGGATGGGTATAATAGTTGATTAACCTTTTAAATAATAGCTTAGAATGCTTATTTGGTCCTTCGCTGCGTGTGATATAAATACGTGAATGTGTAATATACTGTATATGTTTATGTCTTTCCCTTTTCTGTGCGTTCTAAAGAGACAAAAACGGCTAGCATGTGGGAGCTAACAATGCGTGTAACGGGACACACCTACTTTGGTTGCAATGCCATAACAGGACCCCTCCAAAAAACGCCCACGTATGTTTTGTTTACATAACTGACCTGTATATACAAATACACAACCAAATACCTGTAAGGTATTACCCCACATTCCATGTTTTGCTTGCACACGGTCGTATGGACAGCGTGTAGCTGCGGTGTCAAGCATAATGTGCTCAGTGCTTCAGTATGATGGTGACTTACTGTCTGGTTCAGCTGGTCTGGGGTGTCTTTTCCAGGTCATTTTGAGCGGGTGGAAAAAGTTTCTACCACAGCAGGGTTGATTTGTTTGTGATGCGATCTCTTGGAGCGTTGTCATCCTCGCCGCCTCCTTTCCGTCGATGGTAACACTCTATGCCGCCCAGTGCAGCAGAAACACTCCATTTTTGCTGGCATGGCTTGAAAAGATCCACACTTACGCCACCAGGTCCTGCTGGTCTCACGACTTGGCCCTCATCTGCTCCTACGCTTCACGTTCTCCTATCGCTCGATCAGCTTCTAAAACCGGTCACTCATCTCCCGTATATTCAGACTAAAAAGGGTGAGATTGTAGATCCTCATTTGTCCAAAAGTAGTTGTCAGGGCTGACTCTCACAAAGTCATGATTAGTATTCACACACGGATTCGCACCTCCTACGTTGTTGAAGAAAGTAGCGTTAGTTCCTACGGGCTCTGTGAAATCGATTGTTAGCGCCCTCATGCTAAGTGTGTTTCTCTCTATCGAACGCATAGAAAAGGTAACGGTGTGTGTGGTCGCCTTTCATGTAAGGATTGTGGGCAAAACTCACTTTTCCTTCAACGGTACTGCATGCAACTCGATAGATGTTGCTGGTTTACGTTCAATGAGAGCTAATGTTAGTAGCTAAACTTAGCCAAATTGCTATTGTTAGCTGGCAACAAACAGAGAGATCTCCCACCACACCCTTTGGTGTGCTATTGGCTGCTTGTAAGTTAGAGTGCTAAGATGAGCGATTTCGGATGCAAGCCAAAATAATCCGATCATTTTTCCCGCTGATAGCAGATCGGGACACGCCTAACAAACAAACTCCTACAGCAACGTGTGTGTGTGTTACTTCAGCTACTCAAACGGGAAGAGGCAGAATATAATGCTAGCAGTGAGTTTGATTGCTGTCGACCTCTAAGCAGCAGGTGGATCCACGGCACACGGTCCCAAAATTGAATTCGCTTCTTGGCTGTAAACAACAGAGGCAGTATCAACCGTACATCATGTCTTGTTTTGCCCTCCCATTAGATTACAGCTGGAAACAGTTCTGCTCTGCACAAGCCTAAATCTACATTTTGCACCGATGTCCAATTTACCTGCCCTGCCTGACTGCATGCATCTACTTTCTGTTTCATTCTCTTTTCTTTGTCTCTGCTTTGCTCCCCTCCCAAAGCCTCGCCCCTGCTAACATTTGTCCAAGAAGTTAAAGGTGAGGCTGTGTATACTTCACTCTTCAGTCGTCTACAGTGGAAAAACGTCTGCTTTTTGTCCTGACAGTTAATTGCTAGTTCTGCTATTTCTTAATTCAGTGTATATGTTTGTGTTTCACAGTATCATTTGAGTGCCACCAAAGAGAACACGGAATGATGCATAGAATTAGAGTTAAGGATATCATTTGGTGGTGTGACAAGAAAATTACTGTTTTCATGCTAAAAAACTCAATTTTGTGCATCTCTAGCTATAATGCTGCTGTGTTTGTCCACAACAGAGTGTGTGGCTGCTGGAAGTGCTATTGTATACTTTATCCACTACACACTAGCACAGCTACAGTATATGAGCTGAAGTGCTAACATTACTGTCATATTTGAACAGCATCATTCTAAGTAAGCTGAGGAAAACAAGAAAAAAAAGGTTTGACTGACTGATAGTTGGCAGAGCTCAGCATATGTATAGCGAAGCCTGATTTTTTTTGTCCTGTCCTGTCCTGTGTGAAGTGGTGGGCACACTTGGGACAGCCTCAGGATGGAGCTTTTTCCACACATGATGTCATAAAAACACAGCACTTCAAAGATTTGAGCACCCTTTTCCACAAAAGTGGCGCAAAGAAGTGTGAGAAACAATTACTTTCCATGTTTGGTGGCCATAAACGAGCTCTGGAGACACACATTACTGCTATAACATTATTAAAAAGTCAGTTGTGCATTATAGGGGACCTTTAAGGCGGGATGTAAGTAAAGTGGTTTTCTATAATAAACAGATATATAATGTGTTACTTGGGGAAAGTTTCGTGAAACTTCAGGTGAACTTCTCTTATGTTTTTTTTAAAAACTTAACCCCAATGACTCATATACAGTATGTTGCACAACTTTTTAATTAAAACTTCTAATTGAAGCATTGCTTGTACATATACAGAAGAGCATATAGCCTAAAGCCACAAACAATGTGACGGTTTGCACCAAGATAATTACCTGACTTTAAATACTAACAAAGGAATCTGCTGTCCAGATGAGCCATTTAGTCTGTTTTTCTCTCGTCACGTTCCGTAATGAATAATTCCAACGTCATTAAAAAAAATGCTGCTACTGCTTGCATACAGTACACAGCCGACATAAATTGCGTTTTCAATAATTCATGAGCAGGTTTATAACTGTGTGGCTTCAACAAATGTTTCCCTTCTGTTGCAGAAACTGGAGGAGTTTTTGTTCTGCATGGAGGATATTAACCCGCAGGTTGGTAATGCTAATAGCATGCATTGTGTGCCTGAATGTTATCACTGTAATTAAAGTGTCACTTTTATTAATGTTGGTCTTGCTGAGACACAGAGGAATCCATTAGTTTACCTCAACTTAAACTTACAGTAACTTGAACATAAATGGCGTATTTTGGTGGGTCAATACCGATGTGCATATGAACTCTGTTGCACACTAGCTTTTCTAAAACATCTACACAGTCAATTGAGATTCATTACAAGAGCTCTGTCATTTTGGTTGTTTGTGTCAGAGATGTAGTCATCTAAATATGCATTGCAGCAATTCCTCATCATGGTTAATTAGTTCCAGACCCAACAATAATGAGTGAATTTCAACAAAATTCCTTATTTGTAAATTGAATATTTTTGTTGCTACAGCATATAAACTTGTTTACCAGCTTCGAAAAACAGTCTATGACATCATTAAAGCCCTCTAGGCATCCAGTAACATCCATATAGTTACCTTACACTCAGAGTAGACATAATAAGAAAAAATAAGCTTACAAATTCTTAATTTAGGCACAAAATATTTTAAATCTTGAAAAAACAACAACTAGTAATAGGCCGTATTTAACCTCAAAACCGCATGATTTATTAATATATTTTTGAAAAAACGCAGTAAAGTGAAGTGAAAACTTAAAATGCAAAGTGGTGAGGGATAATTGGATCCTAGGAAATTCCACTTTTCCCATTTTACTTTTTTTGTATCTTTACATTTCACCCTTGTTTTTTACCTGCATTGTATGTGTGATGTTTGGGTTAGTGAATAAAAAGTCAGGTAATTAAGTGCAAAAAACCTTACATTTACTGAGCAATACATCAATGGACAATTTACCCCAGTAATTTAGAACAGTAAAGTCCGCTTTTATTGGCCAATTCTGCTATTCCGTTAACGTGGAAGTCATAGGGCCCTATTAATGTATTTGTATTTTTGAGAATGTAGTTTGCAGTGCTGTAGAACTGTAACACATCCTACTGAATAGTAGGATTATTTAGCTTAATAGGAGGGGGAATCTGCCACATTTGATTAAGCTTGTGGGAAAGTACGCCCATGTAAAGATGTAAATCAGACGGTGATTCTTGCATCGTTAAGTTAAAAAATAAGATGCCAACTTCATGTTGATGCAGAGATTCTGTGGCTTTGTGACAGAGCTGAATTCTTTGCCAAGAACAGCGTCTGACCTCTTTCTCCTTTCCATAATGACTTTAAGTAAATGATTTCCACTTAGCTGCTGCCAAGATGCTGCCCCACCACCACAATGGAGATTGATTGGTCTGTGCGTGTGTGTCTTTCAGCACTACTCAATTTCCTTCTAATGTCTTCTAATTGTTCTTTTATCCTCTCAAGGTTCTTTTAGTACCCTCCTCATTCAGCTCCACAGAGGCAAATGAACAAAAAAAAGTATAAAGTGACCATTTGCTCTGATGTGATTCTAGTATTAGACACCAAAACTACACACTTCTAATTATGAACAACCTAATTTAATATAATTAATGTAATGGAAAAAGGGCAGATGTTTCTTTTATATCCACTTACTTACTTAGGCTCTATCAGCAGCCACGTCTTTTATCAGCTTTATTCAATTGTATTGACCTGAATACACTAAATCCCCACAATTTGCAGGAGTTACATCTTGAGACACCCAATATTAGCAAATAAATGCTAGTAATTGAGACACCCATATATATATATATTTTTTTTTTACCTTCTCTTGAAGCCTGGATTATGATGCTGCATTGAGGCGCCACTGTAGGCAACGACGGCTCGTTCCTGTTCACTGGTGATCCATCTTGCTAGTTTGATGTGGACGTCTCCACTGATCTGGTTTCAGATCAACATTTGCAATAAAAATGACTGTTGTAATAATCAGCTTGAGATCCCTGCTCATATCTTCCATTGGCATTGTTTGCTTGTGACTAAGGAAACTAACGAGCTAAAAGCAAACAAATATTTAGCAGTCCTTTAACATGCCTCATAAACGTATTATAACGACTTACGATCAAACACCGCCTGACCAAAAAAAAAAAGGTCATACACTCTAATATTTGGTTGCACCGCCTTTAGCTTTGAATATGGCACGGATTCACTGTGGCATTGTTTCGATAAGCTTCTGCAACGTCACAATATTTATTTCCATCCAGTGTTGCATTAATTTTTACCAAGATCTTGCATTGATGATGGTAGAGTCTTAAAGCTGCGCAAAGCCTTCTCCAGCACATCCCAAAGATTCTCAATGGGAGTAAGGAATGGACTCCATGTGTGAAAATGATGTCTTATGCTCCCTGAATCCCTCTTTGACAATTTGAGACTGATGAATCATGGCATTGTCATCATGGAATATGCCCGTGCCATCAGGGAAGAACAAATCAATTGATGGAATAACCTGCTCATTCAGTATATTCAGGCAGTCAGCTGACCTCATTCTTTGAGCACATAGGTCTAGGTTGCTGAACCTAGACCTGACTAACTGCAGCAACCTCATATTTAGCCCTATTTGCTTACTTCAATCCAGGTGGCAACTTTTTTTTGGCCAGGCATTGTATATTAACTTGTGTTCACCTTCTTAAAATTGACTGCTTCTGAAACCGCACAAAAAAGAAGAATGCTGAATTGCGAATATTTGCTACATACTGTATACGTTTTATTCTGATAATTTCTTGAGAAAATCTTAGGGGTCTAAAGATTCATTCACTACATTAATATATCGATATATTTATATTTATATTTTCCTATGATCCAACTAGATCGATCTGTGTTCTGCAAGATGCAAGATGTATATTTATCTAGCATTGTTTACAGTAATAATCAATTGATTAATTATTAATTAATTATGAATCAATGAATCGATCGATTATTAATTAATACTAGGAAACAAAAGTATTTACAGGCAGGCTTTTTTCTCTTCCCTTCCCAGCCGAAGTTATTGTAATAGCCAAAGTTAGTATATGTTTCGTAAAAGGGTTGTACTAGCTGAGGTGCCTTAGTTGATTACAGCTTTTGTCTTCACTCAATGCCAAAGGCACTATTTCCCAGTATGAAATTTGCTCTAACTTCTTGGGGTAGAGAAGTGAATGAGGTATCAAATTAAAGTTCAAGTCATGTTTTATCAGATAAAATAATCACAGACTTGGTTTAAACCTGAAGCACTGGTTACACTTTATACAATTAAAATGTGAATGCATGTGCCATTAATTGTTGTTACTTATTTGTTTATCCATAGTTTGATTCCCTTGAATCTGATTCCCTTTCAAAAAACAATGGAAATCCAGGAAAGGTCACCTGAGCTGTCCAGTTTCCAGGGCATACTGGTTGAATTTTTGGCTAAAATGTTACTGAATTTATTTAAAGTTACTAAATAGTTTAGGATTATATCGTTCTAAATTGTCCTAAATGAACCAAGATTTGTGTTCCTCTGAGGACGCTTTGACCCCAAACTGTTTTAGCTGTGAAAAAACCTCTCCGACTTTCAGCTGCCACCCATCTCACACTGCACTCGCCAGCTTTAGTTTCTTTTTTGGGGCAAATTAACAAAATTATCAGATACTTAAATGGAAAACCCCAAAACACACACCAAATAAAACAACCCAAGCATTTCTCTGACACTGCTAGTCCCAAACAAAGGAGGAGGTGTGTTTAAGACCACATCGTGACTTCCCACAAATACGTTACAAAAAAGAGATAAATACAAAATTAATGTGTTTATGATTATCTTAACATCAATCAATATAGGCCATTCTGGGAGAGTCTGAAAGAAAATTGAGTCTGAGAGAAAATTGTTCATGCAAACCTTTTGGTTTGGCAGCGCCTGATGGTGGCGCTGCCAGAAAGGTCCTATCTTGTCAATAATGTTGTCAGCTAATGTAACAAGATGAAAACTGAAAACTTTTCAAAATAAAGTCATTCTAATAAAAAACAAATCCCTGATGGTGGTGCTAGAAAACAGGTCGGGGCTTCATCATCGATGGGTTATTTACATACTCAAGACATCAACAAAGTGTGTGACACAGAAACATTTAAACAATAATTAACAATTTTCTGTAAATGATATTCTGGAAAAAAATATAGATGGGGTCAAATTTACACTAAGGGTAAAATGTGTGAGTAATATTTGAGGCGAATATAAGGTTTAAGATAATGTTCAATGAAGAGGTCATCTAATAACTGTCCATTAGCTAAGATATATGATGAATGAAATATAATTACATTAATTTATTTGGAGTAATATAGTGCCCGGCAATTAAACATTCACAGCGATCTAAGAATATGTACATTTCTCATCCTTGAATGTGTCAAATATGTTGGATAGAAGGACTATGTGATAAACCATGAATGTAAATTCAATGCCTTGTTTTTGCAGTATATTGTATAGCATCTGGCTACCCCTAGGAATCCAGCAGTTACATGTGCCTTTGACTCGTAATTGGCTAGATAACTATGACAAGGCCTTTGTGCATCTGAGTATTGCATTTCCACATTATTGAATTATGCCTGCTTTGTTTACTCGGAGTCTCCAAACATTAGCACTAATGTACATCAAACTGCCACTGTACTGTGAGTGCTGGGAACTCTCACTTACTGTATGCAGGACATGACACTGACATCACATTTTGCATTTCAAAAAAAGATTGCATTCTATTCATCACAATAACAGCTCTTAAATGGGTGCTACATCTATGTTATAAAATAAAAGTTGCTAACAAAGCTATCAGGTGTGTTGGAGTATACACTGCTTGTGGTTTCTCTCCTCAGGTTGTATTGACTTTTAGCAAGGCTGACTGGAGGCTGCAGTATAGAATCAATCAACTACACAAACATGGTGCTCTTATCTGCTAAGGAAGCTGCTAACCTTTATAGCCTGAAAACAAACATCTCAGTAATTCTTTCACTCGACTGGCTTTCCCTTTGTTGGTGGAGGACATGAATCCCAATGTCACGCCAGGTGAAGACAGACGTCTACTTAAAACACAAACAGGAACATAATGTTATCTTCAGGTCTTTATCTGTAATCATTACCTGGACAGTTAATCTCAATGCTTT
>QODF01000041.1:4456225-4581612 GCA_024372805.1 Oostethus manadensis
TACAGGGCAAGTTTCCAGGACAAGGTTAGACCAACCAACAAAGACTGATCCAAAAAATTTGTAGGATTATATTTTTGGTGTGAATCAATATGAGGGGAACTATGGTGTTTGGCGGAGCTTTTGTAGTTTGAAGATACACTGCCTGGCCAAAAAAAAGTCGCCACCTGGATTGAACTAAGCAAATAGGTAGGAGGTTGCTGCAGTTGGTCAGGTCTAGGTTCACCAACACCATGTGCTCAAAGAATGTGGTCAGCTGACTACCTGAATACACTGAACGAGCAGGTTATTCCATCAATCATTTTTTTCTGCCCTGATGGCAAAGGCCTATTCCGAGATGACAACGCCAGGAGTCATCGGGCTCAAATTGTCAAAAAGTGGTTTAGAGAGCAGGAGACATCATTTTCACACATCCAGTCCAGTCCAGACCTTAACCCCACTGATAATCTTTGGGATGTGCTGGAGAAGGCTTTGCGCAGCGGTCAGACTCTACCATCATCAATGCAAGATCTTGGTGAAAAATGAATGCAACACTGGATGAAAATAAATCTTGTGACATTGCAGAAGCTTAGAGAAACAAGCAAAGCTGATCTTTTTGAGCAACATAAGAGCAACGGCACTTGGACTCTCTCATCAAATTAATAGATAAAAGACAAAAAACCCAGAATAAAAGTACACAGAGTGTATATAGCAGTTTTCACAAACCCCTCAAAGTGAAACGTGAGCTTGTGCGCCTTGTGCGAAAGTGTGGTGTGAGTAAGAACAAAGCATATACTCGCTACCAGGATATTTACACGAGTCATATACAACTGTTGCGCAACTGTGATTCTGCTATGTGAGTGAGTGTGTGTGTCTCTAAAGCCCTTAAGAAAAGATATTAGACTGATAAAGCATTGAGCGATTAAATGCTGTCCTCTGAAGTGGTAGACATACAGTGGCGTGAAAAAGTATTTGCCACTTTCCTGGTTTCCTGTTTTGTTTGTCAAACTTACATGTTTCAGATCAAACAAATGCAAATAGTCAATGACAACACAACTGAACACAAAATGCAGGTATTATAAAGTGAGGGGAACAAAAGTACATGGCCCTGTTTCAAAAAGTCCTGAAACAGCAAATCCAACCACCAAACTATCACACCACCACCACCATATTTTACTCTTGGTGTGATTTCTTTTTCCCAAAATGTGACATTACTTTTATGCCAGACGTTATAGGACACACACCTTCCAAATAGTTCAACTTTTGTCTTGTTAGACCATGAAGTACTTTCCCAAAGGCCTTGAAGCTCATCAAGATGTTTTCTGGCAAATCTGGTTCTGTAGTGGTTTTAGTCTTAGAACTCCAAGGCTGTGCTAAAAAGCAAAAACAAGAAAGCAGGAGGGGGGGGAACACTTTTTCACACCACTGTATACAAGGCAAACTCTCTCAAAAGTGCAGCAAATGGGTTTGGCGGTCAGAAACACAATTCAGAAGTCTATTAACAGGGGCTTGTGGAGTGCAACACATATTTGAAAATAAGGTATTACCTAAAGGTCATTGAAAGACATAAGCCAATAAAAATTGCTCATAAAAGGTCAAATCTTTTTTGGAAAGCGTGATACAATCATCTTCTTAGCAATACATCATCACAATGACAAATTTAGATTGATTTTTACAAAACATCATGTGACAAATAATCCTGAAGAGAGAAAAGTATTAGAAATCTAATACATGGAGTATTAGATTTTTGCGGCTATGGCCTTTACTCCCACAAAGGCAACAATTACTTTGTTGCTCATTTATGAACGACCTCTAAGTCCTTTTACACATGATGTCACAGGGTCAGGGCAGAGATTGTAACTTGATTGTAGTAAAACAGAAACATTCTCCTTGTCCTAACATTGAACTCTCTGCTCTAGCATGAGAATATTTGCTGTCATCACCGCCTTTTGAATATTGCCGGGTCTTTTTTATGGACTTGATATTCACATACTGTTGTGCCTTTATAACTGCTACACATACTGTGTATATATGCAATGCTGTGCAAAAGTCTCAGGCCACCACTACTTATACTGTTTCAGTGACCATTTTCAGGAAAATCATTTTGACACAGCAAACAGAAGTACAGACAAAATTTGCAGGAATACCCTAAAATACAAAAGTGATTCCAACCTAACTTTTGGAGGGGTGGCACGTAGACCAAGGAAGAATAAAGCATGTTGGTGAGGATCTGAAAAAAGGGGCTAATACGTGAAGTACTGTAATTTTTGTGTGAAATTTCCGGTGATAAAGTTGCACCCACTAAATTTAGAGAGAAAAATATTCCATTCCATTTTCTTCCGCTTATCCGGGTCTGGGTCGCGGGGGCAGCAGTTTCAGTAGGGAAGTCCAGACTTCCCGTTCTCCGGCGACCTCTTCCAGCTCCACCGGAAGGACACCAAGGCGTTCCCAGGTCAGCTGTGAGACATAGTCCCTCCAGCATGTCCTAGGTCTTCCCCGGGGCCTTCTCCCGGCTGGGCATGCCCGAAACACCTCACCAGGGAGGAGCCCGGGAGGTATCCGGACGAGATGCCCGAGCCACCTCAACTGGCTCCTCTCAATGTGAAGGAGCAGCGGCTCTACTCTGAGCTCCTCCCGGATGGCCGAGCTCCTCACCCTATCTCTTAGGGTGAGTCCAGCCACTCTACGGAGGAAACTCATTTCCGCCGCTTGTAACAGAGAGCTTTGCCTTCCGGCTCAGCTCTCTCTTCACCACGACGGTCCGGTACAGCGACCGCATTACTGCGGATGCTGAACGGATCCGTCTGTCGATCTCACGCTCCAACCGTCCCTCACTCGTGAACAAGTGACATCAGGCACCATGCAAAAATGCACAGCAGCACACAGCTAACAAAGCTCACCTCTGTGCATTTACGCACAACATTAATATTTGTGAACGAGGACGAGCTGAAAGGAAGTCTGTGCAGCGTTAGAGAAAGTGATACACTGAAGTTTCACATGGTAAGTTCAAAGACAGCAGAACAAAGTGGCCCAAAGACACATTATTTGTGAGAGCATAATTTTATTAACACGTTCAAAATTGGGGGCTTTCTAACAGTGCATAGAGTCAACAAACAAATGACAGGCTCATACAGCTCAGTCACAGCATAACACAAGAAGACCATCTATCATTTAGCGTACATTATCAATGATCTTGAAAAATCTTCAAGATTAAACACTTTTAATGCCCAACGTCATCGTAAAACATATTTATTTATTGATTTAATGCATCTAGAACAATGAACAACTTCATGCTGTCACCTTGCTTCACTATTACCGCCTGCGGCTGTTCACGTGAGTGTTCGGCACTAATGTATTGAAGTTATTATTAATTTTTATTTACATATCCCCTACGGCAATCTGTGTATCTCTTTGAGTACGCATACCCCATTTTGGAACATAGGCTAAATAACACTGGCACACAAGCCTAGAGAGCCCTCTCGCAGCTGTCAGTGACGAAACAAACATACAAGTTGGACCGTAGTACAAGTTGCATGACCAGCCAAACCATGAAAAAAGTGCTCTTTTTCCCACATATTTTAACATTCTTCTTAAAAAATGTTCATACATTTTCTTATATATTTTCCAAATACAAACCTACAATTACTCTGTAAATTTAAAAAAGTAATATTTCAACTCTCCATCCATCCATCCATTTTCTTCCGCTTATCCGAGGTCGGGTCGCGGGGGCAACAGCACCAAGTAGGAAATCCCAGACTTCCCCCTCCCCGGTCACTTCGTCCAGCTCCTCATGGCAGATCCCGAGGTGTTCCCAGGCCAGAGATGCTCAGCTTCCGATGGACGGGACAAAGCCCAGCATTTATCCAATGATCGTTCAGTTTCACGCAGTGGAACAACCCACTCTATGCTTCCCCATCAAAATCAATAGACGTTAGGCGTCTGACTGTGTAAGGATTTCTTAAAACACTGTGAATCTGCAGGATGAGAAGAAAGTGGTGTCAGTTACCTGTGATGTGTAGTAAAGAAAAGATGAAGGTATTCTAGCACATTTTTAGTCAATTAAATGTACACATAGCAATACATATTTCAACACTTTTTTGAGACATTTTAGGGGAAGCTGAGCTTCCCTTGCAGGCTTAGAGCAATCGCCACCGACTCCAGCATATATGCGACCCTAGTGAGCATAAGTGGCATAGATGACGGACGGATGGACATTTAAATAAAAAACGATTGTCTCTCAGTAGTAATTGAAAAACAGTGAAGATCAACTTGTGTTGGGCATTTTGGTGATGCCATTTACTTAAGTCTTGTCCTCATGTATTAATATTTTCATATCCTATTTTATATTTTCATCTGATATTAGCTGTAGCTGTCCGGGCTTGGAGCGGATTTGGGAAGCTGACCTGGAGGCATGTCACCTGTTCTTACGAGGACTGCAGCTGCGAACATCCGGCTGCAATGGAGCTGCCGTCGACGACAACCCTGCCACAGCTGGTTATCCTTCAAATCAACTATGCACCAAAGAGGAAGAAGACAGCGCCATGTTGACTGCTTTAGGAGGCTGCTGGTGTCCCGAAGCTAATTTACAGAACTCTGAGTTCACCAAGGTAACACAACTCTAGATGTCTTGTTAATGACACATATGTTATTTATGCAACACCTACGCTTACATGCTTTGCAGCACGTGTAGGATGAGATTTACAACTCATTTATAAAATATGCCCCTTTGTGAGGGAGGCTCATGCATCTCCCCTTCACACATGCTTGCCTCTGACAGGTCAGATGAGAACACCCTGTTCTTCTGGATGTGCCTGCTGTGTCTGTTCTATCGTTTGGTTGCAAAAGACATGCTAATGTTGTACATTCAGCAGTATCAGAACAACATGGTAACATTAGAACTTCTCTCATTAGGCTGTGCGCACCGAGGGAGCTCCATATGAGAAAAAGCGCATTTGAGTGGCAAGCTTTTGGAAACATCTTTTTACATTCGACAGATTCTACTGTTTAGTTCATGACCAAATGTGGTTAGTGAGAAGTACTATTTTACCAGTGATTTGAAGTCAGTGCTCCAGGGCAAAGTCCGAATCATTCACTCTTTTCCTCACACTTCCATCCACCCACGATGTCTGACAGTCTCGTCTGCAATAAGAACAAAAGTCAACAGAGCCAGCAGCCAAAAAATTATATATTTAAAAAAACAGAACACTAGCCAGATATTTATTGTGAGTGTACAGTACAGGCCAAAAGTTCGGTAACAATCTTATCATTCACGCGGGGGCCCATTCCGAGTTTTTGCAATTTTCCGGGCTGACTGACCTTCATTTCTTAAAGTAATGATGGCCACTCGTTTCTCTTTACTTAGCTGATTCGTTCTTGCCATACTACGAATTCTAACAGTTGTCCGATAGGGCTTTCGTCTGTTCATCAACTTGTCTTCTGCGCAACAAAGTTGATGGTCCCAAGCCCATTAATAATGCAAGAAATTCCACCAAGTAACCCTGACAAGGCACACCTGTTGTCACCATTGCACATGGCATCGTTGAGATCGTGACCCCGAGGATGCACAGAGCAGGACCAATGGCTGGCCAAAGTGTATATTTAATGATAAGGTGCAGGGCAAAAGGCTAGCACAAAACACAAACGATCCAACAACTGGAGAAGCACACAGCTGAACTAAATAATCAAATCCAAGCAGGTGCGATAGAACGAGGAAGTAAGGTTGAAGGGAAACAGAACGGAACAGAACAGGAAGCGAATACAAAATAAGAGCTTCAAAACAGGAACTAAGGAAGGACTAAAACAAAAGCACAGCTGTCACGCCGGCTAACACACGGATCGTGTCACCTGTGTGGTGAAAACCATTTCAGGCGACTACCCCATCAAAAAAGCAAAGGCTGGCAACTTCGAGGAATCTAAAATATAAGACATATTTACAGTTACTTTTTTAAAGTACAGAATTCCAAATGTGTTCATTCATAGTTTTGATGCTTTCAGTGAGAATCTACAATCTACAATAGTCATGAAAATAAAGAAAATTCCTTGAATGAGAAGGTGTGTCCAAACCTTGGACCGTGGCCTGTACTGTATATTTTGCTAATTTGGTTCCCTGAAACTTTAGATGGACTGATTTGAGTAGCAGTTGATTCTATTATCTTATCTACTATACTAACTATCTCAGACTGCATGCATGTCAGTCATTGATCTCAAGACTATGGCCCTTCTTCAGAATCTTGCTCAAACTTTGGACTTGGGATGGGTATAATAGTTGATTAACCTTTTAAATAATAGCTTAGAATGCTTATTTGGTCCTTCGCTGCGTGTGATATAAATACGTGAATGTGTAATATACTGTATATGTTTATGTCTTTCCCTTTTCTGTGCGTTCTAAAGAGACAAAAACGGCTAGCATGTGGGAGCTAACAATGCGTGTAACGGGACACACCTACTTTGGTTGCAATGCCATAACAGGACCCCTCCAAAAAACGCCCACGTATGTTTTGTTTACATAACTGACCTGTATATACAAATACACAACCAAATACCTGTAAGGTATTACCCCACATTCCATGTTTTGCTTGCACACGGTCGTATGGACAGCGTGTAGCTGCGGTGTCAAGCATAATGTGCTCAGTGCTTCAGTATGATGGTGACTTACTGTCTGGTTCAGCTGGTCTGGGGTGTCTTTTCCAGGTCATTTTGAGCGGGTGGAAAAAGTTTCTACCACAGCAGGGTTGATTTGTTTGTGATGCGATCTCTTGGAGCGTTGTCATCCTCGCCGCCTCCTTTCCGTCGATGGTAACACTCTATGCCGCCCAGTGCAGCAGAAACACTCCATTTTTGCTGGCATGGCTTGAAAAGATCCACACTTACGCCACCAGGTCCTGCTGGTCTCACGACTTGGCCCTCATCTGCTCCTACGCTTCACGTTCTCCTATCGCTCGATCAGCTTCTAAAACCGGTCACTCATCTCCCGTATATTCAGACTAAAAAGGGTGAGATTGTAGATCCTCATTTGTCCAAAAGTAGTTGTCAGGGCTGACTCTCACAAAGTCATGATTAGTATTCACACACGGATTCGCACCTCCTACGTTGTTGAAGAAAGTAGCGTTAGTTCCTACGGGCTCTGTGAAATCGATTGTTAGCGCCCTCATGCTAAGTGTGTTTCTCTCTATCGAACGCATAGAAAAGGTAACGGTGTGTGTGGTCGCCTTTCATGTAAGGATTGTGGGCAAAACTCACTTTTCCTTCAACGGTACTGCATGCAACTCGATAGATGTTGCTGGTTTACGTTCAATGAGAGCTAATGTTAGTAGCTAAACTTAGCCAAATTGCTATTGTTAGCTGGCAACAAACAGAGAGATCTCCCACCACACCCTTTGGTGTGCTATTGGCTGCTTGTAAGTTAGAGTGCTAAGATGAGCGATTTCGGATGCAAGCCAAAATAATCCGATCATTTTTCCCGCTGATAGCAGATCGGGACACGCCTAACAAACAAACTCCTACAGCAACGTGTGTGTGTGTTACTTCAGCTACTCAAACGGGAAGAGGCAGAATATAATGCTAGCAGTGAGTTTGATTGCTGTCGACCTCTAAGCAGCAGGTGGATCCACGGCACACGGTCCCAAAATTGAATTCGCTTCTTGGCTGTAAACAACAGAGGCAGTATCAACCGTACATCATGTCTTGTTTTGCCCTCCCATTAGATTACAGCTGGAAACAGTTCTGCTCTGCACAAGCCTAAATCTACATTTTGCACCGATGTCCAATTTACCTGCCCTGCCTGACTGCATGCATCTACTTTCTGTTTCATTCTCTTTTCTTTGTCTCTGCTTTGCTCCCCTCCCAAAGCCTCGCCCCTGCTAACATTTGTCCAAGAAGTTAAAGGTGAGGCTGTGTATACTTCACTCTTCAGTCGTCTACAGTGGAAAAACGTCTGCTTTTTGTCCTGACAGTTAATTGCTAGTTCTGCTATTTCTTAATTCAGTGTATATGTTTGTGTTTCACAGTATCATTTGAGTGCCACCAAAGAGAACACGGAATGATGCATAGAATTAGAGTTAAGGATATCATTTGGTGGTGTGACAAGAAAATTACTGTTTTCATGCTAAAAAACTCAATTTTGTGCATCTCTAGCTATAATGCTGCTGTGTTTGTCCACAACAGAGTGTGTGGCTGCTGGAAGTGCTATTGTATACTTTATCCACTACACACTAGCACAGCTACAGTATATGAGCTGAAGTGCTAACATTACTGTCATATTTGAACAGCATCATTCTAAGTAAGCTGAGGAAAACAAGAAAAAAAAGGTTTGACTGACTGATAGTTGGCAGAGCTCAGCATATGTATAGCGAAGCCTGATTTTTTTTGTCCTGTCCTGTCCTGTGTGAAGTGGTGGGCACACTTGGGACAGCCTCAGGATGGAGCTTTTTCCACACATGATGTCATAAAAACACAGCACTTCAAAGATTTGAGCACCCTTTTCCACAAAAGTGGCGCAAAGAAGTGTGAGAAACAATTACTTTCCATGTTTGGTGGCCATAAACGAGCTCTGGAGACACACATTACTGCTATAACATTATTAAAAAGTCAGTTGTGCATTATAGGGGACCTTTAAGGCGGGATGTAAGTAAAGTGGTTTTCTATAATAAACAGATATATAATGTGTTACTTGGGGAAAGTTTCGTGAAACTTCAGGTGAACTTCTCTTATGTTTTTTTTAAAAACTTAACCCCAATGACTCATATACAGTATGTTGCACAACTTTTTAATTAAAACTTCTAATTGAAGCATTGCTTGTACATATACAGAAGAGCATATAGCCTAAAGCCACAAACAATGTGACGGTTTGCACCAAGATAATTACCTGACTTTAAATACTAACAAAGGAATCTGCTGTCCAGATGAGCCATTTAGTCTGTTTTTCTCTCGTCACGTTCCGTAATGAATAATTCCAACGTCATTAAAAAAAATGCTGCTACTGCTTGCATACAGTACACAGCCGACATAAATTGCGTTTTCAATAATTCATGAGCAGGTTTATAACTGTGTGGCTTCAACAAATGTTTCCCTTCTGTTGCAGAAACTGGAGGAGTTTTTGTTCTGCATGGAGGATATTAACCCGCAGGTTGGTAATGCTAATAGCATGCATTGTGTGCCTGAATGTTATCACTGTAATTAAAGTGTCACTTTTATTAATGTTGGTCTTGCTGAGACACAGAGGAATCCATTAGTTTACCTCAACTTAAACATACAGTAACTTGAACATAAATGGCGTATTTTGGTGGGTCAATACCGATGTGCGATGTGCATATGAACTCTGTTGCACACTAGCTTTTCTAAAACATCTACACAGTCAATTGAGATTCATTACAAGAGCTCTGTCATTTTGGTTGTTTGTGTCAGAGATGTAGTCATCTAAATATGCATTGCAACAATTCCTCATCATGGTTAATTAGTTCCAGACCCAACAATAATGAGTGAATTTCAACAAAATTCCTTATTTGTAAATTGAATATTTTTGTTGCTACAGCATATAAACTTGTTTACCAGCTTCGAAAAACAGTCTATGACATCATTAAAGCCCTCTAGGCATCCAGTAACATCCATATAGTTACCTTACACTCAGAGTAGACATAATAAGAAAAAATAAGCTTACAAATTCTTAATTTAGGCACAAAATATTTTAAATCTTGAAAAAACAACAACTAGTAATAGGCCGTATTTAACCTCAAAACAGCATGATTTATTAATATATTTTTGGAAAAACGCAGTAAAGTGAAGTGAAAACTTAAAATGCAAAGTGGTGAGGGATAATTGGATCCTAGGAAATTCCACTTTTCCCATTTTACTTTTTTGTATCTTTACATTTCACCCTTGTTTTTTACCTGCATTGTATGTGTGATGTTTGGGTTAGTGAATAAAAAGTCAGGTAATTAAGTGCAAAAAACCTTACATTTACTGAGCAATACATCAATGGACAATTTACCCCAGTAATTTAGAACAGTAAAGTCCGCTTTTATTGGCCAATTCTGCTATTCCGTTAACGTGGAAGTCATAGGGCCCTATTAATGTATTTGTATTTTTGAGAATGTAGTTTGCAGTGCTGTAGAACTGTAACACATCCTACTGAATAGTAGGATTATTTAGCTTAATAGGAGGGGGAATCTGCCACATTTGATTAAGCTTGTGGGAAAGTACGCCCATGTAAAGATGTAAATCAGACGGTGATTCTTGCATCGTTAAGTTAAAAAATAAGATGCCAACTTCATGTTGATGCAGAGATTCTGTGGCTTTGTGACAGAGCTGAATTCTTTGCCAAGAACAGCGTCTGACCTCTTTCTCCTTTCCATAATGACTTTAAGTAAATGATTTCCACTTAGCTGCTGCCAAGATGCTGCCCCACCACCACAATGGAGATTGATTGGTCTGTGCGTGTGTGTCTTTCAGCACTACTCAATTTCCTTCTAATGTCTTCTAATTGTTCTTTTATCCTCTCAAGGTTCTTTTAGTACCCTCCTCATTCAGCTCCACAGAGGCAAATGAACAAAAAAAAGTATAAAGTGACCATTTGCTCTGATGTGATTCTAGTATTAGACACCAAAACTACACACTTCTAATTATGAACAACCTAATTTAATATAATTAATGTAATGGAAAAAGGGCAGATGTTTCTTTTATATCCACTTACTTACTTAGGCTCTATCAGCAGCCACGTCTTTTATCAGCTTTATTCAATTGTATTGACCTGAATACACTAAATCCCCATAATTTGCAGGAGTTACATCTTGAGACACCCAATATTAGCAAATAAATGCTAGTAATTGAGACACCCATATATATATATATTTTTTTTTTACCTTCTCTTGAAGCCTGGATTATGATGCTGCATTGAGGCGCCACTGTAGGCTACGACGGCTCTTTCCTGTTCACTGGTGATCCATCTTGCTAGTTTGATCTGGACGTCTCCACTGATCTGGTTTCAGATCAACATTTGCAATAAAAATGACTGTTGTAATAATCAGCTTGAGATCCCTGCTCATATCTTCCATTGGCATTGTTTGCTTGTGACTAAGGAAACTAACAAGCTAAAAGCAAACAAATATTTAGCAGTCCTTTAACATGCCTCATAAACGTATTATAACGACTTACGATCAAACACCGCCTGACCAAAAAAAAAAAGGTCATACACTCTAATATTTGGTTGCACCGCCTTTAGCTTTGAATATGGCACGGATTCACTGTGGCATTGTTTCGATAAGCTTCTGCAACGTCACAATATTTATTTCCATCCAGTGTTGCATTAATTTTTACCAAGATCTTGCATTGATGATGGTAGAGTCTTAAAGCTGCGCAAAGCCTTCTCCAGCACATCCCAAAGATTCTCAATGGGAGTAAGGAATGGACTCCATGTGTGAAAATGATGTCTTATGCTCCCTGAATCCCTCTTTGACAATTTGAGACTGATGAATCATGGCATTGTCATCATGGAATATGCCCGTGCCATCAGGGAAGAACAAATCAATTGATGGAATAACCTGCTCATTCAGTATATTCAGGCAGTCAGCTGACCTCATTCTTTGAGCACATAGGTCTAGGTTGCTGAACCTAGACCTGACTAACTGCAGCAACCTCATATTTAGCCCTATTTGCTTACTTCAATCCAGGTGGCAACTTTTTTTTGGCCAGGCATTGTATATTAACTTGTGTTCACCTTCTTAAAATTGACTGCTTCTGAAACCGCACAAAAAAGAAGAATGCTGAATTGCGAATATTTGCTACATACTGTATACGTTTTATTCTGATAATTTCTTGAGAAAATCTTAGGGGTCTAAAGATTCATTCACTACATTAATATATCGATATATTTATATTTATATTTTCCTATGATCCAACTAGATCGATCTGTGTTCTGCAAGATGCAAGATGTATATTTATCTAGCATTGTTTACAGTAATAATCAATTGATTAATTATTAATTAATTATGAATCAATGAATCGATCGATTATTAATTAATACTAGGAAACAAAAGTATTTACAGGCAGGCTTTTTTCTCTTCCCTTCCCAGCCGAAGTTATTGTAATAGCCAAAGTTAGTATATGTTTCGTAAAAGGGTTGTACTAGCTGAGGTGCCTTAGTTGATTACAGCTTTTGTCTTCACTCAATGCCAAAGGCACTATTTCCCAGTATGAAATTTGCTCTAACTTCTTGGGGTAGAGAAGTGAATGAGGTATCAAATTAAAGTTCAAGTCATGTTTTATCAGATAAAATAATCACAGACTTGGTTTAAACCTAAAGCATTTGTTACACTTTATACAATTAAAATGTGAATGCATGTGCCATTAATTGTTGTTACTTATTTGTTTATCCATAGTTTGATTCCCTTGAATCCGATTCCCTTTCAAAAAACAATGGAAATCCAGGAAAGGTCACCTGAGCTGTCCAGTTTCCAGGGCATACTGGTTGAATTTTTGGCTAAAATGTTACTGAATTTATTTAAAGTTACTAAATAGTTTAGGATTATATCGTTCTAAATTGTCCTAAATGAACCAAGATTTGTGTTCCTCTGAGGACGCTTTGACCCCAAACTGTTTTAGCTGTGAAAAAACCTCTCCGACTTTCAGCTGCCACCCATCTCACACTGCACTCGCCAGCTTTAGTTTCTTTTTTGGGGCAAATTAACAAAATTATCAGATACTTAAATGGAAAACCCCAAAACACACACCAAATAAAACAACCCAAGCATTTCTCTGACACTGCTAGTCCCAAACAAAGGAGGAGGTGTGTTTAAGACCACATCGTGACTTCCCACAAATACGTTACAAAAAAGAGATAAATACAAAATTAATGTGTTTATGATTATCTTAACATCAATCAATATAGGCCATTCTGGGAGAGTCTGAAAGAAAATTGAGTCTGAGAGAAAATTGTTCATGCAAACCTTTTGGTTTGGCAGCGCCTGATGGTGGCGCTGCCAGAAAGGTCCTATCTTGTCAATAATGTTGTCAGCTAATGTGACAAGATAAAAACTGAAAACTTTTCAAAATAAAGTCATTCTAATAAAAAACAAATCCCTGATGGTGGTGCTAGAAAACAGGTCGGGGCTTCATCATCAATGGGTTATTTACATACTCAAGACATCAACAAAGTGTGTGACACAGAAACATTTAAACAATAATTAACAATTTTCTGTAAATGATATTCTGGAAAAAAATATAGATGGGGTCAAATTTACACTAAGGGTAAAATGTGTGAGTAATATTTGAGGCGAATATAAGGTTTAAGATAATGTTCAATGAAGAGGTCATCTAATAACTGTCCATTAGCTAAGATATATGATGAATGAAATATAATTACATTAATTTATTTGGAGTAATATAGTGCCCGGCAATTAAACATTCACAGCGATCTAAGAATATGTACATTTCTCATCCTTGAATGTGTCAAATATGTTGGATAGAAGGACTATGTGATAAACCATGAATGTAAATTCAATGCCTTGTTTTTGCAGTATATTGTATAGCATCTGGCTACCCCTAGGAATCCAGCAGTTACTGGTGCCTTTGACTCGTAATTGGCTAGATAACTATGACAAGGCCTTTGTGCATCTGAGTATTGCATTTCCACATTATTGAATTATGCCTGCTTTGTTTACTCGGAGTCTCCAAACATTAGCACTAATGTACATCAAACTGCCACTGTACTGTGAGTGCTGGGAACTCTCACTTACTGTATGCAGGACATGACACTGACATCACATTTTGCATTTCAAAAAAAGATTGCATTCTATTCATCACAATAACAGCTCTTAAATGGGTGCTACATCTATGTTATAAAATAAAAGTTGCTAACAAAGCTATCAGGTGTGTTGGAGAATACACTGCTTGTGGTTTCTCTCCTCAGGTTGTATTGACTTTTAGCAAGGCTGACTGGAGGCTGCAGTATAGAATCAATCAACTACACAAACATGGTGCTCTTATCTGCTAAGGAAGCTGCTAACCTTTATAGCCTGAAAACAAACATCTCAGTAATTCTTTCACTCGACTGGCTTTCCCTTTGTTGGTGGAGGACATGAATCCCAATGTCACGCCAGGTGAAGACAGACGTCTACTTAAAACACAAACAGGAACATAATGTTATCTTCAGGTCTTTATCTGTAATCATTACCTGGACAGTTAATCTCAATGCTTTGTAGGTGACTTTACTTAAATGATGTACTAGTGCCTCTGGTTTTGTTTTAGTTTGTTGTGCGTTTGTGTTGGAGCATTACATCATCTAAAAGGGAGTACCTTTTTTGCACAGAATAGAGACAAATGACTCCCCTCTCATTGTTATGACACCTCTGAGCTACATTGAGTTGATATTTTCTACCTGATTTTCTACCTGCAACCGTGACTCAGATTGGACTCTCTTGACAGGCTGTGTGTGTGTGCGTGTTCTCCACGTCCGATAAGTAAAAAGAAACTAGGACACGATGTCTTCAAAAGAGGCTGCTCTAATTATGGCCGGTTTCATTCCCTCAATGCTCAAGTGCCCTACTGCTCTATGCTTTCGTACTAGCTCGACTTTCCTATCATGCATTGCTGCCACATACCAACCTGGTGGCCATATCACTAGTAGCACATAAGCCATCTAGACACTTACACAAAATTAGTCCCCAAAATTGTACGCAAGTTTACGCGCCAATGAGTAAATGTAAACAGTAGGTGGTATGGTAACGTAACGTTTGATGCCAATCTGCACCATCTCTGTCTTGAATTGTGTGCCCTGAGTATAAAATCTAATCTTCTGCAAGCATGCTGCAAGACATTCTAGATGAGATATCTCTAAACAATTAAGAAGGTAGGAGAATGTCAGAAAAAACTGTCACCTTATTTGATTCATAGCTTGTTTGTCCAGAAACATGCAAACATGGCGTGTACCTACTGCATTGATTTCCCCACTTTTCTATGATTGCAACACAGTTAAGATGCTAGTAAAGGGTCACATTTTTCTCAACTATATAAGTACGTGTTCTCTAGTTATTTCAGTTTCAACCTTCTCACTCAAAAGCCTACAAATTCAACATATAAAGGCTTTGATTTGGGCTAGTAATGGTTAATTCGCTCGCATAACACGCATCTCACGCTTTCTCTGTGTAGTTTCACAATGCTGCATCACCATGCATCACCATTAAACTGGCCTCTATGAGCAGTACACACGGATATGTATACCTATAAAGTCATTTTCCATCCTGTGCTAAATCATTGCCAGGCGTCGTGATAGTGAGAATGTGTAACTTCAGACAAAATACAGTCCAAGCAGTCCATATTGACATGCAGATTTGCCCGTGACATCACATTTTGTTGCTGCTGCACATTTTCAAGTTGAGATTTAAGTTTTGCGCGGGAGGCACTACTGCATTAGGTCACTCTGGACATGGACTTGACTTGTGGAGTTGGGTGGAACAAAAATATGCAAATTGGGACTGGTTACAGTAGAAATACCAGTTCACTTCTTGGAGTGCAAAGCATGGCACCCCCAACTGTGCATCCCTTTCACACGAAAGCCTGTCCCTTTATGGATGACCACAGGTTGTGATTATGCATGGATGTCTTCTTACAAGTCATGCCTCAAACTCGCACAATTATTGTGTGTTTTTTAAAAGCATGATATGTGCGCCTAATGCAAGTGGGACACAATCTTGCACTTGTTGCATAAATGGGTGTACCGCTTTGCTAGGAATTCCCACTCAGTTTCCATGTACATTATATACGGTACTGTCTTAGGCCAACACTAATTGAAATGCATTAATGAACTTATTCACAGCTGACGTTTTGACACTAGAAAGTTAGACAAAATTAGCAGAATTACATTAAAATTACAAAAGCAATTGACCATTACAACATGACTGTATCATTATCAAGGGCGCCTAGATGTAACTGACAGACATGTCTAATTGACATTAAAGGCTATTTTTATTCTATTTGACTTGAACCAGGATTTAGATTTCTTCCCTTCTTGTATTCAATATTCACGATTCCCAAAGAACCAGGGATATCAGGCCCACAGGCAAAACAGAATCAAGGCAAAGTGCATCACAACCTCCGCAGGCGAACTCAACCACCCCTCCCCAACTCTGGAATGCGCATGTCCATCTCCCAACACCCCAGCACCCTCCTGCACTACGTGCCGTCCTTCCAACAAGGACCCATGTGGCAAAAACCACAAGGTCATGTGATCCATGCAAGGACCAATAAATCTAATGGTTGAATTGAAACTGGCATTCACACAGCCACTCCACATCATGAGAACAGGATGACAGCCTGTGCATCAACCATTATTATGGCTACCACGACGTTGCTAGGCGCCAACAGATTGCACCCAGAGGGTAGCAGCCACAAGACTAGAGCACCGTCGACCGCCACTAGCAAGTGTTTGGGATCCCTGCTTCCCATACCCCTTGGTGCTCTATGCCTCATGGCACAAATACGCTTCCTTTGCACATTTACAGCGAATTCGTCCCCATGTGCAAAATGGTTCATGGGGTCCTACGCACAGCGCGTTTCATGTGGAGCCGCAGACCTGAATTCGACCTTGGTTATGGTCTGCATTCTTTGAAATTAAGTTCTAGTTATGGTTGAAATATTGTTAAAACAACATATCAAAGTGTGGCATAAGACTTGCGAAGTACTGCACATAGTTGAATGAACAAAGTTAGAAATCTCGGTCCATCAATTGTCTTCATCCATTGTGTCCTTCTCCCAGCAGGATGTGTCCAGCGATGATGAAGCAGGAGATTTGGCAGAGCGCTGTGAATTGATCAGTGACAAACTAATCACCTTGGAGGATGACTTACAAACAGCCATACTGAACCAGGACCAGGCCCTCACTGATATCCTTTCAGTCCCGTAAATGTATACAGATGTTAAAATGTTTTTATTTAAATACATTTATCTTTGAGACCTGTAGTTTCCTGGAGGGTTACCAACTCACGCATCCAGAATACATCAGGGCAAACCAAATGTTAGCTCTCTGCGACAGTTAGGTGGTGAAGAAATAGCTCAAGCTGTATTATCTGACATTCAGAGGAATGGAAGCTGAGCAGGGATCAGAGGATTTCTGCTGACAGGTAGGGTGTGCCACCTGGAAAATAAAATGAAAGAGTCCAAGTGAGGTTGTTGGAGGGTCGCCGACGTGGGCTGCCATTCACGGCCAGTGAGATTAAAGTAGGCAGACAGGGGCAGCAATGTGGCAAATAGAGGAATGTCACTGTAATGACTGGAATACCGTCAAACCTCCAGGTCCAGCTTTTCATTGACCCCTCCTCCCACAACCCCATTTCTCACCTCGTACCATCCATCTTTTCTCATTTGTTGGATCTGGCTCGGATAAAATTAAAATATCCATGATAATGAGTCACATGGAAGCTGATTGCAGGTCACAATACTTCATTTTATGTGCTAATTAGAAAGCTGATTGGATGCAGATTAGTTTGTTTTTGCTCTTTCAAGTCTCCCTCAATGCTTTTTACAATAGAAAAGTTGGTAGACCAACTTTGCTCCATGCCTTTTTTTAGTACACAAGACACCAGAAATAAAAATCAATTTGAAGTCATTGTTATACAGGGCTGCACTCTTTTCACATCAGATCAAATATCGCTTTCTTTATCAGGTTATGAGAGGTCAGAACGGCCTCTTGCGCTGTTAGCAAAGATATCACAGACAGATTGGCCCTCCTTTCTTTACCTTTCGTTTTTGAAAGTCGTTCATTGTTGCCTTTTTGAAGTATGTGCACTCATGCAAAAAGCAATGTGGACACTTGAGGTCACTGAGGAAACAGGCCAATGATGTTATTTACTTGTAGAAATTGAACAGGAACCAAACACTGGATGATGCTACAGTTGCTATAGAAACTGAAAGATCCGAACTTAAACCTCAATGGAGCTTAATTGAGTTTTCATCTCTGCAGTGAGATGTGAGGAGAGACAGAAAAGCAAATTCTGGATATTTTTTACATGGGTTTTATGTCATTTATGGCGTATATGTCTCATCCTTGAGGCTTTTTGTGGGGGACTTTAAGTTGGACTTAAGTTAGTCGTATTTATGGTGAGTGGCATGTCAAGTGTTTTGCCGTTTGTGGCACCCCCACGGGTCCAGATTAAAATGCTTAGGAGGACATGCCACCCCATGTGTTGCGTAGGTATCCTCAACATTTTACGATGATTGAACTGATTTTCAATGAGGTATTGTACGAACACTTGTTTACATGCTACTTTACACGCATGCAATGCAATGACATCAACATCCTCAGGCTAGTAAGTGCCAAAAGTAGTACAGTTGAACAAAATAATAAAACAATATAAATGCAATTAATCTGTTCCAGACACCCCAAAATGAATTTGGTTTTACAAAACAATGCAGAATAGTTATAAACGACAATTGCATGGAACTTACATTTTATGCTTACATGCTGGCGAGATTGAATTTAAGTGTTTGTCTGCACTCTCACAACATTCTTTGGTCCCATGATGGTTTTGCTCACTAAAAAACGCACGGACAGTGAGTGAGTGATGAGTATGGTGCTGTGTTTGGGCATCTTGAGAATGAAACAGTACGGGGCAAACAGTCTACTTCGTAACATGCAATAAAAAATTATGCAATTTTTTTTTATAACAAGGCGTACAATGGTTTAACATATTGATATTGAAACAATTTAGTCGCATTTCTTTTCTGTTCAATTCCACCATGGTTTATATTTACGATTTGAAGACCGACTTGTTTCTAAGGGCACATAATAAAAACATGTCATTTAATTAATGTGGCTGCTTTTTTTGAAAACAACTAATGATAGCCACCACCCTGACAATCGCAGTGATATAGCAATATAGACGTGATGGGACAACATGAATGCTCAGGGAGAGGAGAGGGAAGGTGAATGGCACCCAAGTCCAGACTGCCACAAATAGGCTTCTTTTTGATAAAAATGGTTTTGCAGCAAACAATTAGATAAAAGGTCATTGGGCTATTGTCTGCTAAGCCCTGTTGCTGATATGGCTTGATGTTTTGGAGGAAGGAAGTCATGGTTAGTTTAAGTTTTGATGAACTTCACTATCTCATTTAGACTGCCGCTTCCAAAGTGTAGCCAAACCTTCTGCAGGATCCAACCTTTTTTTAATGGCTGTTTAATTATGGATGGAGACAATCTGTGTCCATTCAAACAGTAAAACGAGCCATCGGGCTCCATCTGCCATCAAAACCGCCCTTTTGATTAGACACTTTGATTTTGAAGTCGGACATTGGCTGGCTTGATTTAGGTTTCTAAGCAGGTTAAACAAGTCCCCCGTGACGACAGCCTCTATCCCGTCTCTTTGACGCCTTATGAATAATGCAGCTGAGCGGTCGCTTTGCTTGGGTCCTGCCACCCAGCACCACTGATGAGATCATGAATAGTGGATTGGTCCAATTCACTCCTCAAGTGCATGGGGTTAAATTGAGTACGCCGTGATGATGTGTCCCAGTAATCAGCTTGGTGACCAAATTGGACTTAGATGACTTCATCAGGTCATTGCTATTACCATTAAGCGTTTAAAGCCACAAGTACCACATCTTATGTCGTAATATCCATCCAGCGATGTTCTATGCTGCTTATCTACATGTCTGCATTTTATGTTCAACTTAATCCAGGTCTATTTATATATCTGAGTCTTACTCCTTAACTCAAACTGCACAGTCGCTGGAGAAGCAAGTTCAGGAAGTCAAAGCCACTTTGCAAAACATGCTCGCCCTGCTCAAAGAGGAAGACGAGGATGTTCAGGAACTGCAAGACGATGACCCGGTGGAAAATGGGATTTTAGAGGAGGAAGAGGAGGACCAGTACTTCTGTGACAACTGGGACATTTGAAGCAGATGCCTGTTGTGTTTTTTGAGCAGTCACACTGGGAGCCCGACCTCCACTCTTGAGTGGAAATGACCCCTTTATCACTTAATGTAAAGCATCCCTCAAAGCATTTTAGAAGCGGCCCCCTGTGGAATTGCTAAAGGTCTCCAGTTGTTCAAAAAGGTTTTATAGAAGTCGGGCTAGTACACTTGCAAATGTGTGTACACAAAATACTCTAAGTGCCTTTAGGTCTTTCTTTCTAACTACTTTGGTCCATTAAAGTCAATCAGTCTTTGAAATGAAGTGAAACCCATTTTGAAAGGCAGTATTATGTGATATAATAATGTAAATGTTACTAACATAAAGCCCAGTGACCGAACCAGAAAATGTACACTGAACTCCAAAATGGGCACAACTTATTTTTGACATGGGACCAAAAAGACAATCTAGAGATCTTTAAGGGAAAACTGCAATTTTTGGGGGGAATTTTCTTCACCTACGCTCTATTTTTGCGCATAGAACTCCACATTATGCTTTCTGTGTGCCACGTAAACGACACTGGTGGCTTGTGACTTGCTTTTGGCCACTGCTGCTCAGTGAGAATACAAAATGCATAACAATCCAAGCTTTCACAATATCAGACAACTCACCAACGACACCAGAAAAAGTCACTAGTTTTGTCGCTAATCTTTTTTTGAGAAAACGCCCTCAAGGGTGTTGGAATGTTGCCAGAATGTTGCCAGTGATAGGAGTGGCAGCATCGCCTGTGAGTTTGTATTGAATATACCAGCTCAACGGAGAGCACAAGTCTTTTGTTGAAAACTACAGCCATCCCATCAGTCTGCATCTCGGTGAGAGTGGACTTTGTAAGTAACTGTTTCATTATGGTTTTATTTTGTTACTGATATTTTTTAGCACCAGTGCCACATGCTAGTGCTATTAGAATGGCTTAGTGTTTGACTATGACTGGATCTGCCTAGCACCCCTATTCTCTGCCTGGAAGGGCAAAGTAAATAGTAGTAGTCATTGTCGGCTCTTACAAAGTCTCTGTGGCAACAATGTGCCCAGGAAGGAACTTAACGGAATGACCAAAATACTGTAAGCTTCACATGTTATCATAAATTTGTTTGTTATTACATGGTTACAGGATGTGTATAAAATGGTAAAATATTGATGGAGGTTTTTGGAGTTATGTTTTCATAGACGGCTAAGTAGGCGGACCTGCTGAATCCCATTATGTTCATTGTTTTAGTATAGTTTTTCTATATATAGAACGCAATTCAACAAAGAAAGGATTGTGGATGATGGTCAAAATTCGAAAAAAAGTGCAGTTTTCCTCTAATATGATAAAATATTCATGCACATAAACAGATTTTTAGGTCAGGTGGCTATATGTGCATTTTAAATTTTTCATTTGTAAGTGGACTTTTGCTTGGTGCTAACTAGAAAACTTTTGCTGAATTGTGAAAATGCAATATTATCTGTAACTGAAAGATGAAATTACAAAGGAGTATTAGCGCCATAATGAAAGGAAAAAATTAAAAGTAACAATTAAAAGTTTTCAATTTAAAAAATAATAAACTTACAAGAATAAAGTTGTTACAAGAAAAAGTCTTAAGTCAAATTGTTTTGAGAAAATATCCAAATTAAACATTAAAACACAAAAATGCAACCAGTCCCTGTGTCTCTTTAGAAAGAAGCCTGCTTGCTATACAGTATATCCAACAGATCATCTTTGTATATTGTTGAAAGCTCATTCAAAAAGGTCGCACGCAGTTCTCAGCTGATTTATATTAATATTTATTGTAGTTTATCTTTGCACTTATTTTTGCACCCTAAAATTCAAATAAAAAAAAACTCGCTAATAAAACTTTGCAGTTCACTTTGCAGTTCAAATTTGACAGCTTCACTAAACTATTTGAATTGATAAGTCATGCTGTTTTGTGCTTTAATACAGCCTATAATTAATCAAAAATGTGCATGTTTATGCATGTATTTAGACATATATAATACAAAAAATATTTATTCCATTTATAAATAAAAAATCCTACTTTGTGGAAATTCAAGTATGACTTTCGGGTCTGGAACCAATTAACTGCAATAAATGTGGGATAACTCTATTTTGGATTTTTATGTTGTAGTTGTACTGCGATTCTTGTATTGTAAAAATAGGACTTTATTCTTATTCGAAATGAGGAAGCTTATTCTCATCATGTTAAAACTTTATTCTTTATTATTGAATTTACTTTTGTAATATTATATACTATAATATATTATTTTGTAAGTTATCATAACATTAGAGCTCATTCTCAAGACACAAAGACCTTTTTTCACATAAATAATTTTAATATTTATTTATCTTGTATAATTTAGATTTTTTTCTCGCATAATTTTACTTATGTAAATTTTATTCTTGTAAGATTGTGAATTTATTCTTGTAATTTTAAAAATTAAACATGATGGATATTAAGCCTTTTTATCTTTTAATATTGCATTTTCTCTGGCAATTTATTCTTGAAATAATACAACCTTTTTCCATATCATATTTATTTCCTTTCCTCAATGTGTCCCTAATACTCTTATCTATAAAATAACTTGAAGATTTTGCTATTTTAATACTTAAATGAGTAGTAAACAACTTTTAAGGATAAAACATCAGTTGGCGCAGAAAAACGTGTGCAACTGCTGTGTGCACAACAGACCGCATCATGATTTATGCTAAATTGTGTTCATTCCAGACATTGTGTAGTCTCTTTTGAATGTACTGTACATTCCCATATGTCCTATTTATTGCCGCTCATGTCTCACTAATTACAGTTATATATACGTTCTGCCTAATGACGTGCCCTGCTGTTTTCTTGTTGCTACCACTTTGGTGCTGGCCCCTCATGGAGAATGTGCGGGCATCCTTCCAGGCAAGTGGGGGCAGTGTTGACATGCCGGAGCTATCAATACACTAATAAAGGTCCTCTAGTGAGGTCTGTAGGGGATACAAGCATCTTTTGTTATCTCACCTCGGCAGCAGTCGTGTGGCTAATTGGAAGACAAAACTGGCTGGCGAAGGGCGTGTGGCGGAGAAGGTGGAGTGCTGTTGCTTTGTCTCCATCTGATCCAGCCTTGTGTGTTGTTGTGGGCCAGGCGGCTGTATCCTCAGAGGCGTGTGCAGTCTCGGCTTGTAAACACAGCTGAGTGCTCAGCCAGGCTTTTTCCACCGTAGCACAATGCCTCTTTCGCACACTGCTGACAGGTTGAAAAACACTTTCCTAGCCAGAAGACTCCACCTTCTATCAGCTTGAGGGAACATACAGTTGGAGCTTGGCACACACACACACACCTTTCTTTTCCAAAACTCCCACCTCATATTTGAATCTGTTGTGGCAGCACACTGAGTCCCATGAGACAGCTGGGCTCATAAAACCGCTGAGAGTAAAATTCCAGATGGTTTGTAGCAGAAGATAATATGTGTGCTTATTTGGGATAAAATTGTCTGTCATATACATCACTGGACATTTCAATAGGTACAGTAAGAGGATCCGATACCAGAGCTGTATTCCAAAAAACCTATACAAGGAAAAAAACACTTTTTGATCAAGGTGTACTTTGTTATTGGGGATGTTGAACACTGAAATCTCCAAATGTAAATCTTAAAAAAAGAAATGTAATGTTTAGCTATACGAGAGCGCCAATGTATCGATTGTATTGCGTGAATGTAAGACGACCCAGACCCGTTTTTAGAGAAATATTTATGAAAAAGGCAAATTCAAAGACAAACTTTTGTATCGTAGTTCATTAGTCAGTTGTTGTTGCTTCCCAAATGTTTAATGAAAAATTCAAAATTTGCATTCAAACTTCTCTGTCATGTTTGGTTCGGTTGAACGCAGGGCTTAAAAAAACGACTGAGCACACTCGTGTCTCAAGGCGGGCAACGATTGCTGAAGTTTGTCCGTAGGAAGGCAGTATTTGGAAAGAAGGCAGAAAGATGGGGGAAAAAACAAGTAATAGTAAGAAAATGAATCCATTCAACTGTTTTACAAATGTATTTTCTGTATCATTCCAAACGTATTCAACATTTTCTTAAATAAAAACTGCTGATTTTGCACATTTCCTGATTACACACAGGGCAGAAATCCAGCGAGTTAGTTAACCCTTCCTTCCGAGTTCACTGAGTTGGCTCACAGTAGAGGCCCCACCTCTATTGTGGCTCTCTACTTTATGGCACTTTGAGGAGTTGAAAAAACTGGCTCATTTTTATATTTGATAAGTTTTCGGAAGTCCGGCTGGCCTTAACCCGGTTTATCTTGGAAATAATCACTGGGAGGCATGAATTTAGATATCCCACCAACATGAGTTTGAATCATTCTGAAATATTGATCGTAACCTTATTTGACTTGTGTTAATTAAATGTATAATTAATAAAGTCGATGGATGGATAGATGATCTGGTTGCATTGCAAATAGTCCTGAGGGTGGCGCCATATCGTTCTGCTTTGACAGTGACGTCACTATTTTGAATGACCTTTGTACAGATTCTGTATATGTGTGAAAACCATGACTTGAACACATATAAAAACATTAAAAAAACAAAGCAGGCTACAAAAATGTTGTTTGTGAATCTCACAACACCAGCTCACAGTGCCTACCAGTGTGGTTTGTCAGCATGCCACCAATTATATAATGTAGCACAAACATTTACTATACACCATGACCTTCTACAGCCTGAGTAATATGTGTAATGTAAGTCATTAGTCTTGCTTACTGGACAATAAAATAAATAGGTTGAGGCACTTGTTGTACTTGATTCATCTTGAAAGGATTGGGGTGTGAGTGCGCTGGAAGGTGCTTGTCACGGCTGTCCTTCCATAAACAGGAAAACAGCGAGATTTATTTTTATTTAATTTTTTTTTTTTTTACAGCAGATGCGAGATATTGTAATGCTCTGCTGAATGCATTTGGCTGCCAAATGGAGGATTATGCATTTAAGCTCACCATTAGGTTATCGTGCTTTTCCAAAAAAGTATCATAACTTTTTCTGCAGAAGGATAGAATACTTGATATACAGAGAAAAGGAAGAACAAAAATAGTTTACAGTAAACAAAAAAATAATGTAATGGGACAAAATAATTGGTGCACAACATGGTACATTGGTTCATTTGAACTCAACTGTGAATGCTATCTGGACCATTACAAATGCTGTATATATGAGAAAATACATCGGAAGCACCGTCTGGGCTCCTTGTTTTCTGTTAGATTGCATGCCTAAACCTCTAGTCACGGAAAATACTGTATAAAGAGATGTTTTTTCAGGCCGTTTTCCAGGGAAAAAATACCTTATGTCTGTGTCATTACGGTGTATAACATATCTTATTGGCATATTGATTATTGTGAGAGGTACAAGCGTTGGTTTGCTTCCCGCACAAAATCAGTTGAGGTAAGTGTGAAGGACTGCATGTAAACCTGTTTGGAACGTTGGACTGATAAGCTCATTTCAAACGTTGGAGCTTCAACACATTTTGTGTTCTTCAAACTGAGTTCATGCTGACTGTGTTTATCATGCGGCTGGTGAATAAATTAAGCTGGGCAATCAACACCAAGAAAATGTATGCAGAGTCAATAAACATCTTAAATAATTTAATTGCAGAGCACACCAAATCTGTTTGTTTTGCTGCGAAAGTATTCATGTAGCACAAATTAAAAACAGTTTGGGGTATATAATAAATACATGAATAATGGTGCACTTTTTATTGTATTGAGAGAAGACACATGGATTGTGTCTTCAGTGAGCAGCAGGTCTGAGTCAACTTCAAGGAAGTATCATCATCATCATCATTTAACCTATTTTAGTCCACTGCAGGAAGAAGACCATTATTATCAGTCCATCTCTTTTTGTTGCATCTGTGCACTCCTCAACCTGCTCACACACACTCTAGTCATCCAGCCACCGCCTTCTTTTTCCTCTCTCTGTCTGTTATCTCTTTTTGCAAAACCTTTTTAGTTTTGATTTTTGCGTGCTATCAGAAATGTTGGTCCTATCTTGCTGATTCTGTTTGTTTGCTACAGGTGGTATTCGTGTCACGGCATGGTTTCAAATGCATCCATCCATTTTCTGTATCGCTTGTCTTCACTGGAATCGCGGCTATGCTGGAGCCAACCAATTGCAGGGCACATATAGACAAACAACCAGTTGCACTCACATCCACACCTACTATGGACAATTTAGAGTCTCCAATTAACTTAGCAAGCATATTTTTGGAATGTGGGTGGAAGCGGGAGTACTCAGGGAGACCAATGCATGCACGGGGAGACTCTGTGTGGGCAAACTCCACACAGAGATGTTCCAATGGAGATACAACCCCATGATCTCCTGACCAAACACTGTGGAGTTACATATGCGCGGCCATAAATTATTAATACTGTACAAAAAGAAAAAGTGCGTCCCAACACTGAGGAAAGACGTTATGTTTGTTCTTTTTAGTTAACTCTAACTTTAATCTCCATTATGTCCCCCAAGCGTGAGGCAGACTTGACCTGTCAAAGAAAAGGAAAGTAAACGTGAAGGGAAATTTGAGATTGTAAAATGCTCAGAAGGGGTGGAAATTGACATTGGCTGCATGCCCAGTCCAAGCCGTGACCATCATGAAGATTTCTTTTTTTAATGTGTTGCATTTAATTCTTGCACTGAATCTTTCTGTTACTGTGTTCTATATGTCCTCCATGTGTGTACAGTGTGAGTGACTTAGGTGTTAATTTACATCGCCATTGCACAACCAGTTTTATTGTTTAATCATTATGAAACAACAAACAGAAGGACAGACAATTCATAGATATGGCGGCCATTAAGGTATATATTTTTGACTCCCACAAATAGATTTGGCTCTATCTGTTCTCGCTCAGTCAACAACACATTATAGTGGGACTGGGTTTGTGTAGCTTGTTGTTACAACTCCCTACAGTAGAGAGTAGACCTGAGCTGCCGGAGAATAAGACGACATTGTAGGATGATGCCAACTTTATTCTTTGAATTTGTTTCTATATTTAGAGAGCATTAAGACCCCTCTAGAATGTCTTTTCCAAAAAAGGAACTACCAACAAATCTAGCAACTTTTTCTGGTCTTATTGGACACTTTCAGAGACTCTAACATGAAAGGAAGCATTGCTTCTCTCAATAGGCAGCGGGTCCTAGTGTATAGAAAAAAATGCATTTTTAAAATATCCGTATTTTGTGTGGACATGGCCTAGAAGCACTTTATTGGCTCCATCTTGTTTATGACATAAAAAAACACAGAGGTGACAAATATTTTCTTTGCCTTCCATGTTTTTTGCCTTTCCTGAAGTAATCCATACAAATGACATGCACACGCGTCATGGCAGTTAGCACATTGGAATACAAATGTGGATAGATGAATTCAGTTTCTTTTTCTTTTGGTCCCAACGGAACCGTCAGCATGCCCACCTTTGCCCTGGAATAAAAATATAATAGTATATAATATTAATAATAATTAGCATGTTGGCCACACAGGCAGGAGATCTGGAGGATCTGGGTTCTGTCACGGGTGAGAATTGGAGCAGAAAGGAAGGGTCCCATGATGCGGAGAGAGGAGGTAAGGAATGTCTCTTTACTCAGCAGTGTAATACAAAAACATGAAACTCTGGTGCATAAAAGAGAGCATGTGGAGCACCGTGGCTAACAGTGAAGACCACAACTAAACAGAAAACTACCTGTGAGTCAGGTGGACTACTGAGCAAGCAGGAGGGTGGAAAAACAGGCTCAACTAAACAGGACTGAGTATAGCAAAAGACAAAACGGCATAGAGGAAGAGGAATGAACGTGGCATGGACTCCAGACAGGGAGATAATCAGTGCCCTCCTGCAGCAGTAGAGGGTTTAAGAAGAAGTGGTGCCAGATTGAGAACAACTGGGATTGCTGAGTAGCTCCTCCTGACTCACGGATGGCCAAAGTCTGCAGAGGTCCCACAAAACAGAGCAGTAAGTGAAAAATAAGAGACACCGGCACATGCCACAGAGAAGCTTGACAGGTTCGTATCTCCGTTTGGGCATCTCTGTGTGGAGTTTGCACGCCCACAACCCGAATAAGGACAAACGGCATAGAAAATGAATGAATGAGTGGTCTCATTCACACTGGCATAGTTGGACTCAAATACAAATAAAGTAAATAAAGCAGGGGTGTCTAAAGTGCAGGCTGGGGGCCGTTTGGGGCCCGTTACTATTATTGGCCCGCGGCATGTTGTAAAAATACAATTTAACACTAAGCACACAGAAATCATCAGCAACAATGACACACAGGCGGGAAAACTAACATATTCCACACAACCAGATTTTAATGAAATTTCATCTCTGGATAGATATTAAAGTGAATTTATATCCTACATACATTTTATCATGTCCTCAAGCTCCGATTCACGAGTTTCAAAGGCTTAAAGTTGGACTTAACTTTCGAAGCAATTGTATGAGTCAATGTGGTCCAACACTCAGTAAGAATCCGAAACAAAATTGAAGAGGAATCAGATCGAAAAAGTGCAAATCGAAATGTGGCGCACAAAATTCATAATAAACGCAGTCAAATGTCAAGGGAGACTCATTTGGATTATGAAGTCTCCGCTGGCAAAGAAATTTTGCTCAGCATTTAAAGGCAGCTTGACTCCCATTTAGCTGTTATGATGCTGGACAAGACAAAAAAAAAGAAGAGGAATCAGAAATCTACCTAACAAATATGTGTATGAATTAAAATATACCCAATATCCCATGAAAAAATTGCATTTTTAGGGACGTCCACAAAGACACCTCCCAGCAGAGCTCGCACGCTCGGTGTCAGATTGTTGCATTGCTAAAATAACTACATGATGTCATCCGTACGCCTCACTCAACAGGCATGACTAATCAACTTACGCCAAATCAAACTATTACATGAGTAATGTTTAATGTTATTATTAAAGTGTTAAAATCACACACATCAATAAAACGTCTGCCGTGCTTAAATGCAATGCTTTATTTCCCAGTATTGATGCAATTGATCGATTACATTTTAAATGATGTTTGATCAATATATGACGTCTGGAATGGCAAATACTTTCTTACAATCTCGGGAGAATCGGAATTTTAGTTCCTATCAATGCTTGAAACTCCATGCCCAACCCTAAATGGGACATACAGCTTCATTTTTAATACTGTTTAATTAATGCAGCCCATTATCTAAAATAGTCCATCCAGTAAGTAGAGAGCTCTTATTGCGCTTCATCAAGCCACTAAAAGCGACATGTATGTATACTTGATATTTTGAGGTGACAATAAAGAAGTGCTCAGGCTGCCAGATGACAGAGACGTCTGCGTGGACGGGAAGTGTTAGCATCTCTGTCATCGCGCAAATGTGCTTTAATCTGCTCAAACTGTACTATAAAAATGAGAGTTGACTATTTTATGTAACTTTTTGAGCCTGTTATATTATTTTTTTCCTCATGTATGATGTTTCCGGATATATCGTTAAGTATACTTATTAAGGCAGAGGGTGTAATGGGAAATAGCCCTTATTAAATATACGGTAGGATAATAGCAGCTCTTACTGTGAGTCATACAGCAGTGTTCCAAATAACAGCAGTCCAATGTGACTAACCAGATTAATCACTGTTATTAGTATATTTTTATTGCTACATGGCAAACAAGTTAGCAGTAGGTGCAGTAGATTCTCAGAACACAAACAAGACATAGCATGATATGCACGCTCTTGAAGCTGTACAATTGTGTAATTATTTGAAAAGGGTGTGTTCAAAAACATTATATATCAAACTGCCGTGATATTAAACATTACTATGGATTATCAATACCTTTCACCATGTATCATTTTTTATCATGACTAAAATATACCCACAATACATTTCTATCACGGGTTCCTGCTTACTGAGTTGAGTGAGCATTTTACATGTCATGAAAAAACAAACAAATGGACCGTAATACACTGGTGACGAATGGAAACAAGCGCATAGTTAAATCAACATTATGACGTTTCAATACAGTATTATCATTGTGGCTGTTATTATTATTACACACATTTGTTGATAGACAGCCCCTTGAGATGAACCATCTCGTTTTTAAGGGGCTCCAACATAAAACATACACTACAAAACAATACAGCAATACCGTCTTCATGACCATCGTAGACATTTGCTGATGTAGTCTGACTTGTCTCTGTTGTTTTGTTATTGTTGCTGCTGTTGTCTCTTTGTTTTGGGCCCCTTTTCTCCCCGCACTCCCCCCTCCGTCTTAATTTTTCTTCTATATCCCCTCCCGTTCCAGTCCGGCCGCTCCAAATTTGCATAAAACAAATATCAAATTAAGTATTAAAATCTATGTAACAGTATCTTATACTGTTGACTGCTCGGCCCTGCCCAAATGGTATGCAGATCTATTGTCATCTAGCAAGAGGACGTCATCATTTAAATTCACAATGTGAACTTTATTATTTGGGTTTAAATAATTTCCCCCGCCCTCAGCCCCGCTCTGATTTGTGCCGCTGCTATACCATACTACACAAAATATTTCTTTAATTACTAATTTTATTAGTAGTTACCAATTGTTTGGGTCCCCTGGCCGTCCAGAGACATTGGAATTGTCCTGAGTTTTTCCCTTCACACAGCACCCCTGGCCAATAGCACTAATAAAGTGGGGAAAAAATCATATTGGTATCGGTAGATATCTAAATCGGAAATTGAGAGTTGGACAATATTGGCATATCGGACATCCCTAATTACAACTTTATTCATTATTCTTCATTCAAACGGTTGTTTTATGTCTCCATAATACAGTATGGCGTTATTCTTGTGAAATTTGGACTTTTTCTTGTTAAAGTACAAGTTTTCCTCTTAATGGCTTTATTCTTGTAAAATTACTGGTGTTCTTGTCTTAGTTGTGTTGTTAAATTGTATTTTTAGAATGTGCAAAAAAAAAAAAAAAAAAAAGCCAAAAAAAACAAAAGGACAATAAACAAATTAAACAAATAAAAAAAAAACAGAAATACAAAAATACATCCATCCATCCATTTTCTATGGCGCTTATCTTCATTAGGGTCATGGGGGTATGCTGGATCCTATCCTAGCTGACTGGTCGCCAGTCAACCGCAGGGCAGACAAACAACCATTCACACTCACATTTGACTATTCAGTGAGAGCTCAGGTCAGCGGGGGCCAGGATAGGGAAAAGGGATCTTACCCAAGTCCAGCACAGCACAAATGGTCTAGTGTGAGTACGCCCTTTGAGGTGCTGATGTGAGAAGCTTTTGTTTGCAGTGTCCTTTTTATGTGTGGCTGACAGCATAATTCATTTTAGACTATCATTAAGGCCAATGTTCGGTGTTGAGACTTATCTTGGTTCAATCTTACTGGGCATGTGTGAATAGCAAGTATGGCACATACCAACTGAACAAATGAAGCTATTCCTGTTAACAGCATGCAAATATTAATAGAGCTTTTCCATAGCAGTGCAATGTCTTTTTAGTGTTACCATAAAATACAGTCTAAACTGACTGTAAAGTGTTACTTTCAGCATAAACACACACTGGTGATGGTGGATTTATGTTATCGTTGCTGTAGCCATAAAAACATTCATAAAAGTTAAGACTAGCAAAGCTGTTAAAGAGGTAGCTCAGTATGGTTCAGTCATCAAAGGCAGTGGCTGAAAAATGGATTAAGAGCTGTAGTAACACAATACGCCAATAGGAAGTGTCGTGCGTCACAACCTAAATGTGCATGATGGCAAAATGCATTTTACAGGCGATAGTTAAAAAGCAAACCTGACCCCATCAAAGTGTGTCTGCTGGGTGTCTTAAAACATCCAATTCAATAAATAAATTCAATAGATAGAAGTTTAAGGATTTTCCACTGCTCCCCTGTCCTCTGGTGTGCCACAGGAATCCTGTCTTGGACTGGTGCCGTTTTCCTTATATTTGTTGCCCCTCAGTTCAACTATTGTTAAGCACAACCTTTTGTTTCATTTTTAAATTTCACAGCTACTTGAACTTTGACAAACACATTAGTTCTGTCGTTGTAGCCAAATTTTTTTTTCCAGCTCTGCCTTTGTTAGTCAAAGAGATTTTGAAATGACCATGCATGCGTTGGTTCTAGCATTGATTACAATAATGCCCAGTAGGTAGGCATCAACCAGTTTTTATTCAACCGTTTGGTACAAAATGCTCCTGTGTTTGACCAACACTCGTAGACAGAGCCACATCACTCCAGTTCTGCGCACTCTGTACTGGCATCTAGTCCAATTCAGAGTTGATGTTAAACATCTAATGTTTGTTTTTAAGGCTGTCAGGCTTGAAGACATGGAATAACACCCATACAGTCACATTTACATTTGTATTATCCAATATAGTAGATGCAATCAGAGAAAAAAAGATATAGTAGACATAAATAAGATAATAGACAGCGTACTTCAGCCATTACAATACATCAATGTAGTGTAATGGTGGCTTTAAATGGCTTTCTATATAGTACTTGTATTACCCAATATCGTAGACCTTAAACCACCCATGGCATGTCCAACATGATATAGTGATGTTTGCTTCCCATTCCCCCTCGTGAATTACCACCTTATCGGGGCGGAGGGGTTGAGTCCCCGAGTGATCCTAGGAGCTATGTTGTCAGGGGCTGTATGCCCCTGGTAGGGTCTCCCAAGGCAAACAGGTTCTAGGTGACAGGCCAGACTAAGAGTGATTCAGAAGACCCTAATGAAAAATACCAATAGGAGTAACCGCACCTCGCCTGGACATGGGACACCGGGGGCTCAACCTGGAACCAGGCGTGGGGGAAGGGCTCGCAGGCGAGCGCCTGGTGGCCAGGCCTTCACTTGTGGGGCCTGGCCGGGCCTAACCCGAATCAGGAAACACGTCTGGCAGAGTCTCCTGTTCGTCGAGTCTTCAAGTTTAATCTCCGGCAGAGCTTCGCCTGCATCTCGAGGGAAGACCGGGATATCGAGTCCGATTGGGCCGTATTCTGTGCCTCCGTTGCTGAGGCAGCCGGTCGTAGTCGCGGCCACAAGGTGGTCGGTGCCAGTCAAACCTGATGACAAATATTGAAGTTAACGTGGCCTTTTGTGAGCTTGTGTTATGTTTGTCCTCATAGATGAGCATGTTGACCTTTTCATGACATCTGACTCAGTTTATGTTTCTGCTGGGGTTATGATAATGTCATACCTGAAGTAAGATTTGAAAACATTTTTGCTCAATGTCCAGCTTGTAAAATGCTACAACCCTGCATAGAATGTTGCACTATTTATATGAATGCATCCTAAAGGAGTGCAATTCTTCACTAAATGTTTCAAGAGCAGTTCTGTAGTCCATTTGAACCATTCTCATTCTCCCAATGCAACAAATTAATGAGGAAGAGTAGCCCAAGGACATTTGTGCCATTTGGAATTACAAGGGGAAGCAAGGTGAAAAAGACAGGAAGAAATGTAGACTGACAGAGGAAAGAGATTCCTGTAGGGGGAGCATGTTAATCTGCAAACAACCACACATTGTCATACCAACAACACAAAGTGGATGTGAAATGTTTGGCTGGTGAACGCTTGACCTTGGATACATTATTAATTATAGTGTACAGCTGCAAATGTAGGGAATTTACATGAGGCGAGACAAGCATCCACTGCGAATTATCCAAATGAAATGGAAGTGGCAATGCTAGATAAGCAGACTCACAGCTACAGGACACAGATGAGATCCATTTAAACGGAAGCATCAATATTCATCACGGGGTGTGAAAAGTCAATTACAGCCGCATGTTGTGTCATGACACCAGGAAACAGCTGAAAAAGAGGATGTGTGTCTTTTTCTGGACGACAGGCTTTTTTTTTTTTATAGCCTGACGACTGATTTATGCTCACTGACGTGAGGGCGTAGGATATTTCCAGAATAACTCGTTTTAATATCCTGTCCTGCTTTTTGCCTTTGGCATCAAACTGTCACACGGTGCCTGTGTGGAGTGAAGGCAGGTGCTCCCCAATACACACCCAAAAAATGAGACAGGAAGTCGGGTATTATTTTGATATTTAGGACAATAACCTCAAAAACAGGCTACACGAGTGCGAGAAAGGAGCTGACTGATTAGCACACAAATGCAACATCCATCTATTCATTTTTACTCATTTGCTGTTTAGCGTTACAAGGAAGCTGAAGAGTATCCCAGCTGACTATTATTGATGTTAAACTCAATTTCTTGTACTGAGTTTTTATGAGTCACTCAGTGAAGTGGATCGAGTACTAGATTGACAGCGTGCAAGCATAAAACAAAACAACCTCACACAAAGACTCATAGACGCATACACACACTACGCAAACACCTTGTTGAGATGGTTTGCCTGCTGCAGCAATAAGCTTGGATGTGGCAAATCTGTCCCTTAAACAAATGCAAGAAAATGGACCAAATTAGTTAGTGAAGTGCCCTTTTACAAAAGGTACTGGTTTCACTGTGCTAATTCACAGTATTATGCCGCAAAGTCAACAAATTCCTCACGTAAAATCAGGTTCTAATGGCCAAATACAATCAATAGTATTTTTTTCGCCGTATCTATGAAAGGTAATCTTGGCATAAAATCTTGTTTGGACTGTAAACCGGTTGGTACAGTTCCATGCAGAACATGAATTGGACATCATTCTCATTCTCTCTTGCCACATCCAATATGGCAATGACGTCCACGTATGATTCAGCCCTCAAAGTGGCATCTACATCACCTGAGGAACTCACACATGTGCAACAAGTCCAACACCTTGACACGCTAAACCCGTGAGCCCACATCAGGTTCACGATTCACTTGTTGGGTCCCTCATGTCGGCATTGGCGAGTAAGCAGCTCAGACAGAAGAAGTGGAAAGAGGAGTTGATTTAAATCAGGAAGCTGTTCTGTTGCTTTTTCCACGGGGTTAATACATCTATACAAATGCAGTCTGGGTAACAGTTGCAGGTGCACCCTGGACGGGTCACCACTCAGTCGGAGGACACAATCATATACAGACAAACAACCAATGTATCCATAATTACCCTTTTAAATAGCAAAACTACGGAATATTCCATTCCATTTTCCGCCGCTTATCCGGGTCCGGGTAGGGGGGGCAGCAGTTTCAGTAGGGAAGACTAGACTTCCCGGTCCCCGGCGACCTCTTGCTGCTCCACCGGGAGGACAGCAATGCATTCCCAGGCCAGCTGTGAGACATAGTCCCTCCAGCGTGTCCTAGGTCTTCCCGGGGGCCTTTTCCTGACTGGGCATGCCCGAAACACCTCACCAGGGAGGCGCCCGGGAGGCATCTTAGGATGAGATCCTAAGGTTACAGAATCTTCATGGACAGAATTTCTAGGCGCAGTCAAGGTGTTGAGGGAGTCCAGCTTGGTGACCTTAAGATCTCATCTCTGCTATTTGCAGACGGTTTTGTCCTTATGGCCTCATCAGACTGTGACCTTCAGCGTTTACTGGAGCGGTTTGCAGCTGAGTGTGAAGCTTCTGGGATGAGACTCCGCACCTCCAAATCTGAGGCCATGGTTCTCAGTCGGAAACGGGTGGACTGTACCCTCCGGGTTGGGAGTGAGGTCTTGCCTTAGGTGGAGGAGTTCGAGTATCTCGGGTTCTTGTTCACGAGTGAGGGAAGGTGCAACAGACGGATCGGTGCAGCATCTGCAGTAATGCGGGCGCTGTACCGGACCGTCGTGGTGAAGAGAGAGCTGAGCCAGAAGGCAGAGCTCTCTGTTTACCGATCGATCTACGTTCCCACCCTCACCTATGGTCATGAGTTATGGGTCATGACCGAAAGAATGAGATCGCGGATACAAGCTGCGGAAATGAGTTTCCTTCGTAGGGCGGCTGGACTCACCCTAAGAGATAGGGTGAGGAGCTCGGAGCTCAGAGTAGAGCCGCTGCTCCTTCACATCAAGAGGAGCCAGTTGAGGTGGCTCGGGCATCTAGTCCGGATGCCTCCCGGGCGCCTCCCTGGTGAGGTGTTTTGGGCATGCCCAGTCGGGAGAAGGCCCCCGGGAAGACCTAGGACACGCTGGAGGGACTATGTCTCACAGCTGGCCTGGGAATGCCTTGGCGTCCTTCCGATGGAGCTGGAAGAGGTCGCTAGGGACCGGGAAGTCTGGATTTCCCTACTGAAGCTGCTGCCCCCGCGACCCGGATAAGCGGAGGAAAATGGATGGATGGATGGATGTATTGGTATTAATCTTGAGAAGCAGGAAATTATCGCTATTGGCTTGAAAAAAATATCTACCCAGAACAAGAAACTCTTTCAGTATTTCTTTTTGCTGACTGTTTCTAGCATTGCTTAATGCATTTTCGTGTTTGCTTTTGATGGCGTGAAACCAAAAATCAACTCACCTCTGTCTTCTCAGATGATGCTGATTGGTGGAGGTGGATGGATGGATTTGTAAAACTTACACCAGAATCTTATATGTATTGGAAGGACTGTGAGATTGACAAAGATTCTCATGGCATGTGACGTGACCTGCACCCAAGAGCATCCAGTAAAACTAATCCACTGCATAACAAAAACAGCATAGAATAACTTAACTAGACTTTAATCATCACGGGATGTTACCTTCTACTCATCTTAACTGAACTACCGCAGTTTAACCTCCCAGTTACATACATTGCGTGGACTCATAGGCTGCTTGCATGTCACACTTACATTTAATGTCCATGTTTTTGTTGTTTTTGTTAGAGGTCTTAACCACTCATGAAAAGTAGATTTGTAAGTATAAAATATACAGTATATTATGTGTATAACATGCGTCTATTCACTGTGTTCAATTTAGTGTAGGTTGTGTACCAGCGAAGATGTATTCCAGGTGACCTAAATAGGATGTCCTCCAAAAAAACATGAATAACACAAACTACAGTTTGTCTTTGGACCACCCAACCTTGCTGCAACACCATATATTATATGAATAAGGTCACAGTCGGTTCTAAACACACTTAGTCAATCGTGGAGAAGGACCAAGCTGAGTTGAGGTTTTTGAGGTGGCCTTATAAACATTATGACAGCTTCTTTGTCACGTTGTCGTCGCGGCATGGTGTAACGACCCCGAGGATGCAGAGAGCTGGACGTCAGGAGGTAAGGTTTTCAGGAATCTTTTAATAATAATGCTGTGAAGCAGCGGCAGGAACAAAACAACGATACGACAGGAGGGAAAAAGTAACAGGAGACAATGAGCCGACGCCCGACTGGCGCACGCACCTGAACATAAATAGCCAGGAACTAAATGAGGAACAGGTGCTCGTTATTAACTAAACTAAGAAACAGCCCAGAAACACAGGAAAATAACAACACAGGAAAACAAACTAGAACGAAACCAAAACTGTCACAAAGACAAACATACAGATCGTGACATTCTTAATGTATTACCTGCAGAAATATGGCAGTCGGAGCTACAAAGCCATGGAGCAGATCCCGAAGGGTCTTTCTCCATGGCAGCCATTCCTCCTGCTGAGGAGGAGGTACATTTGAAAAGCCCTTTGTGGGAATATCTCTGCATGACTCAAAGGTCATATACATGCTGGGGAGTGTGCGTAATTGACACACTGTATATCTTCTTTAAGTATTTTGCACATGTGTTGAGCAGTGTTTACTGTTGCACTCTGGGAGTGATTTTAAATTATTTAAAAGTAGTACAATATACATTTTAATTTACCTGGGTGTCGTTGAAGATAGCGTACGGGTGAGACTGGGCTGCATGAAGTATTGGGATTAGTGTAACCGGTGGTGTTTATCTCTCTGCGTTGTGGATCACGTTGTTCGAGTGACGACTGACACAGAGTTGCTGCAGTTCCACTTTCTTTACTCTTGGGCTCTCTAACATGGAGATCACGAACAAAAAGGGCAGCAAAAAACATACCTGATAAATGTTACAAAAAGACGATCCAGTCACAATGTGTAGAATAAGTGTGCCCCTAAAGATCACAATGACACATGACTAGAAAGAATAATTAAATAAAGTTTTAAATTGAAGAACACATTTTTGGAGCCATACGGACGCCTACCTCTAACATGGAGATCACGAACAAAAAGGGAAGTAGAAAGGCGTGGCTCAAACTTATAATGAGAGGTGTCACACTAATTAGAGCAGTAGGGGGTACACAGTGACAGATGTTAATGTTCCACGTTTATGTCACGACACTATGAACACATCAGGTATAATTTCCACATATATTTTGTGTAATTATATAATATTAATAACCTATTTACAATAACCAAATTGACCCCGTTACATTAGGCCTGGCAATCTCAGGGTGCCTCACGATATGATGCATGGCTCACGATAACAATAATATCTTAGTTTTAAAATCCATATTTTTTATTTTGCTGCATTCAGCTGGGAATGCGTATCAAACTCAAAATATTTTGTGTAGTATGGCAGTAGTGACGTATTCAACGGAAAAAGAGAATGATTGGATATGGTTGGACAGCATGTCAATGTAAAACGTAAAGTCTTGATTGAACAACACAACATTTATCACCTGAATAGAAAAATGACAGTTTTCTCTGCGAGCGTGGTGACAAACGAGGGGGTTTGTCGAGGTGGATACTTCTTCCATACTGCAAAGTCCTTATCCAGCATTAGGCATGTGACAATAACACATTTTGCTGGACAGCGATTGCAGATGCAATTGTAATAGCTTTATTAAAGTAAGCTCTTTTTATGAATTTTATTTTATTACCACTATTTGACAGAATGTGCGCTGCCCTTATTTTGAAGACTGGAAAAGTGAAATGTAATGTGGGTTGAAAAAGTGTTTTGACAGTGGCTAAGTGAAATAGCTACTGAGTGCCTCTCGAAGTCGAGGATGTTGTCTGTAACACTACTTGCACGAAGTCAGCGGCCAACTTAAAACATTGGGTTGCATTAACAAGCACTGTGGCACAACTCATACTGGCACACACACACACACAGTTGCATTAGCACCAAGCTAACTTTCCCAGCTAGCTTATACTGGCTATTGCTGTACGTGAGCTATTGCTGTACAGCAATAGCTAGTAAGAGTACCAAAGTTTTTTCGCCAACTTAGCTGATGTTTGCGGTTGCCGCCTCAACATGTTTACTTCAGGAGAGGGCTCATCGGTGTTTGTGAGGACATGCCGCACCATGAGAGAGCAGTTCGGGCACAGTGAGGAGGGCTACCACTGTTGCTACGGTGCCGAATATCCAACTGCCAACGTGAAATTCACAGCAACAAAGACCAACGTCCAACGATCCAACGTCCAACATGAAACTAACTTCACCAATGTGCAGAGTGAAGCCTCTTGTCATCCAGCATATGCGGTAAAGACTGAGAACTTTTTTTTTTAATCCTCCGTTTAGTCTATATATCAATGATCTTGCCTACCCAGCGTTGTTTCGTTCACACTATAAAAGCCAAAATGTGTCCCTGCTTTTGTGGTAGGTAGTGTTCTAGTGACCCCCTCCCTGTTCATTTGTCTAGGGAACAAGCTTACTATTACCTCAGTGATGGCTTATACTTGCTTTTTATAAATACCTACGGCCTAGCTCAGACGTCGCAGACCGCCTTTACGCTATTCTTCCTTATCAAGTTGTGGGCTGCAAAATATGACCCCCAAATGGACTGCGGGCTGTGAGTTTGAGCCCCTGATTTGGTTCCTCTTTACATCCTGCCATGCATGTTTTTGGGTTGTGGGACGAAACCGAAGTAACCAGAGAAAACCCAAACACGAACGGGAAGCGCATGCAAAATCCACACAGATAGCAGACATTCAGAGATTCAAACCTTCAGACTCCTGACTGTGAGGCTGAAAAATGACATCTCATTTGAAACGTACTTGCAACAAGAACACTGTGAAATGACCTTCAAATTTCCTTCCGTCTTATGCAGATATATTATTAGTAGAGAAATCAATGAAAGCCTTGAGTAGTGATGGACTCTCAGCTGCAGTGAAAATCCTCCTCTGGTGAGAAGGGCTAAGAACATACAGTACATGTACAAGATGCCCGAGGAGCTCTTTGTTTTTGTTGCCATGGAGCCGGCTCAATCACCCCCCATTTGTTTCTCCTTTAGCAGACCGAATGGTGTTACAATTACTCACACTCCCCTCCCCTCAGCACTTGCAAGTGCACTCTAGAGTGCCCCATCAGCACCGATGTGCCATCTGCAGACTCAAGACACAGAGAGTCGACCCGCTGGGTTTATCTGTCATTGAGGAGACAGAGGACAGGTGAGGTGAAAAATAACCTTCTGGCTGCTAACTCCCTCGTCAGCAAAGACAAAGAATGAAAAAAAAAATGTATTGTTCTTTTTGATAGCCATTGTCATTGCAGCCTACTGCTTATGTGTGTAATAATTTCCACAAAGCGCTCTTTGTGCAGAGTCCAATGTTGATTCACTCGTAATTGGATTGTAATATACAAAATATCACAGAATACTATATACCAAAGGTGACATTATATTGGATGTGTTGTGTGGTATATTACCTTTGAGATAGATTTTATATGAAAATTGTGCTCTGCTAAAAAGCCCTGCAATGTGCTGCCATGGCAGCTTCACCAAAAATAGTCTTGCGTCTCCTTCCATCCATCAGCGACATGGTTGACTGCCTCGCTATAAGCAATTACTGCTCCAAATGGGCCTAATGACACTCACAAGGAGGCTGTTCTCCAGCTTGGGGAGCAGCTATGTACTATTTATACAGCTTTTCAACAGACACCTGACTCTGCACCATCAAAGCTGTGGAGCTCCAGCAAGACTGTATAAGACAGTGATTGGCTCAGGTGTTGCTCCCCCTCACCTACTTGTGTCTATGCTGGACATTAACATCCATAGAAAGCCAGCAGCGCTCACATTGTGAATTTTAACATCATCCCTCACTGACCATGGAGACCATGCAGAATGTTTATTTCCACTCCCCTTTTTCACTGCAAGTATTAACATCCCAATATTCTACACTTTTAAGTAAAATGACTACAGTACTTTGGAATGCAGATATTTTCGTGATAGTGAACTGACTTTTGACATCAATACAACTCTCACTTTTCTTTCATTTGTTGTCCTAATACTCGTGTACTACGTGACAACTGTCCAATTGATTGATATCTCCACTGACATTCACTCAGGCATATGAATGAATGATGGTGTAGCATATACAACATCTCTCTGTCTCGACATTAGATAACTGATAAGGCTTTTCCGTCAACGACAAATATGTTTTTGCACGTTTTTGCATGACCGCACCTGACCTTTGGATCAATGAACCATGTGACCAGCCTCACGAAGAACTGTGTGATGTATTGTGTTGTATTTTATTGTTTGGTAAAATGAAGGTAATGTGGGTAGAATGCAGTATGTATATTGTTGTATAACACTGTGAACCAATTCATATTACAGTCCTTTTAATAAGAAAAATACTATCAATCTAAAGCTTGTACCATTTGTAATCAAGGTTAACAACTCAAATCAGTCCAACCTTGGGTAAAATGACGTTCTGTCTTTGATTCTTTTCACCAATTACACCTTGCCTTTCATTCACACTCTCCTGTGTCATTGCTTACCATTTTCATGGCTATTGTATTGTCCGTTCAGGGTATTAAGTATAGTTGATAATTAATAGATTGGTATGAAAACATGAGGGAGGGATCAGACAGCTTTTTCTTTGCAGTCAACTCTCGGTCTTAGGAGCATCAAGAGTGTGTTTGCAGATGTTATATTAATATTAAATTATATATAAATATTCACATTTGCCCATTCAACTGTTTTGTAAATGTATTTTCTGTATGAGTCTAGTTGTTTTTAACATTTTCTTAAGTAAGACAGCTGCATTTGCTCAATTCCTGCTCAAATACAGCGCAGACACCAAAAGTGTCTCTTCTCAGCTTAGTGTGCAAGCCCAGGCAATAAGATGAGTGCACTGAGTGAGTACACTGGGTTAGCTCATGGCACACACGTTTGCCAGCATGTCGCCAACAATATAATGTTGCAGAATCATTTATTATAATGACTTTTTACAACCTGTGTAATGTATTTAATGTAAATGTGACCTTGCTATTCCTGCTAATTAGACAATGAAATACAAGATGCAGTTGGAGTACCCTACTCATCTAAAAGGGCGGGGGCGTTGCTCTTGAAGGTTCTTGTCGCTGCTATCCTTGCACAAAGAGGAAAAGTCCGTTTTGTTTTTTTTGGAGCAGCAAGTCAAATCCATCAAAGATATTTTTATGCTTCACTGAATGATTGATTTTGACTGCCAATATGGAGGGTTATACTGTATATCCAAACTCAACAGAAGGCAATCAGACCTTTACTAAAGTATCATAACTTTTTCTGGTGGCGAATAGGGTGTATGTACTTACGTACAGGCAAAAGGTAAGAAAGATGTTTTTCAGTTTAAAAAATAACTAAAGAAATGAGACTAAGAAATACTTGAAACTTTTTTGTGAAATTTGCTCTTTGTGTTATCCTCTTGTAAGAAACTTGTATTATTATTGTTTTTTAACACTAGTCAGTCGCTCAACAGCCATGAGACTCACATCATGTAAATATGTGATAAGACAGGTAAACTTTCATATGCCCAATTATTTACATGTTTGTGTCTTGAGATGTTGTGTGGTGAGATTTCACATTTTGTTCAGCGGTCTTTGAATGCAGCAGAGTTGTTTTAAATTAAGACATTTTTTAGGAAATTATCTGTCACGCCACAAGACAGGTTGGACCCAAAAAATGCTGGCCAGCAGGGTAGCGTAGCACTTAAAAATGTCTTTATGGCTGTTCAACAGAACACCAAAAGGTCAATAGTGGAATGTGTAACAACAAAAAACTATGGTGCATGTAACAAAAGTAACAAAAAGGCACCACGTAAAGAGGTTAAGCAAGAAATAAATGCAATAGCTATCCAACTAAAAATACTGACCAGAAGGAGCTACCAGACTAGCGACAAAAATACAGAGAGGAGTCTAGGCCACATAAACATAGAACGGAGATGACAGAAGAGTCTCAGAAGACGAGGATTAAAGCATGCGGCGTGCATCCATGTGGAACAATCAAACGACACCTTCCTGCCACCACTGGTGTGACTAAGAAGGTGTGCTCTAATGAAAACACCTGTGGCTTGTCAGGTAGCTCCTCCCCACAATTAAGTCAAGGGCCTGAGAATAAAAAGAAAACACAGAGTGAGGGAGGAGAAACCAAATCAAAACAAACAAAAAAAAACACCAGTTCGCTCACCCGCAGCAACTACATGGTGTCACTGCAGTGCGTGACAATATTGGTGATTCAGGCCCAGTGTTCGAACCCTAAATATGACAATAAGATTTGAAGATGATTTCCAAAAATGGGTTCTAGGACACTTTTACTCACCGACATGTGACAATGTGATATGATTTGTAAACTTTTTGAAACAGTGTTTAGAACCTCCCTCTGTGAGCACAAGGCTTGCATATTACAACATACATGACTCTTGCATAGCATCATTCCCTCTGGGTTCAAGACTTGGAGTGCAACTACTAATGCACTGACTTCCCCAACCTGTCCTTCAATTGACCATTGAGACTGAAGTTAATGCCCCCAGACATAGTACCAGAACCAGCAAACCTCTGTAGAGCAGCTTCTTCCTGAGAGAAAACCGGACTTGATATCAGAGGCACTTCTAGCTGACTGATTCACTATGGATTCCCCTATGGAATCATTTTAAATTGTATTGAAGAACAGCTGTTGAAGAACTAATATATTTAATTGGCATGTATGCTCAGTATGCTCATACAATCTCCTGTTGTTTAGCCTCAATGAAGCAGTCCTGGGGCAGGAGTTGTACTCTGAATGACCTGTAAATATTGCAGAAGGTCAATGCACCACTGGTGGCCGTGTCAACACTCATGTATGGAACTCGGCTAACTCGCTCCCTAAGGGAGAAGAAAGCAGTCTTTATAATACACAGACCATCTTGCTTCTGCAGACAACTCTGCATCTTTGTCATACGATACAGAACGTTCTTTGTCAACGCTCTGTGGCGTATGCCATTTATTAGGAAGCAGTGGTGCACTATGTGGCTTTAAAATTGCCATGCGAAAATCGGATCTTTCTTTCATGCAACTGTCAAATGTTTAAAATAAGAAACACATTCTGACAACCACTGGGAGACATCAGCCATACTTGCAACAGATAAAAGCAAGAAATGACAGCTCAAATTGAGCAGTAAATGTCACATCTTGATGGTAAGCAACATTCTGCACGGCGCCATTACCTCAAAGTACAAAAGTACAGCAAAGCTTTTGTAATTCTTTATATTTTCAAAATTAATTGAAAGTATTGAGCGCTGTGTTGGCTTTGTTCCATGCAGTGACCATAATTGGCACGCCAACAAATAAACAATTTTTATTTCAAGAGTTAGGCATGTAGATATGCCCACACAAGAAATAACAAAACACATTAGAGAATTATAAATATATATACACACATGCATTCTCATACATGCATACCGTATGTATACTGCAATGCTCGCTGAACCTTATACTGTAGTAGCAGCAGTAATGAAGAATTACCTGGTCATTTTGCTCTAAAGTTGTTATGACACATGTAGTCAACCAACAAACACAAAACTGGTTGACATAACATAACATTGATCACACTACTAGTTGTTTGGTCTGGTCTAAGGTTACATGGAATGCTTAGCAATGCACATTTAGTTTTAGCTCACATACTTCACGCTACACCAAAAGACAAAACAGTTTGTGAAGCATTTCGCAACAACAAATTTACTTCAATACGCTAAGTTGTATTTTTATTTGTGAGGTGGTACTTCTACCAACTGAGATATCAAAAAGCTACTTAAAATGCAAAATGCTCCACATGGAAATAGGAACATGCCAGAGATGGTGTTTCGGACGAGGTGCCATTCTGAAGGTTTTGTGATTTCTATGCTATTATGCTTAACTGCGGTCCATCACATTGGTTAGTGTTGTGTTCACATTTCAGCAGAATTGATTTGAACTACATCCCAGTTTGTTTGCAAAATGTGATGTAGTCGTTAAGCACTCAAAGCGTGCACACCGAGTAAGTAATAGTGTTCACACCTGACCAAACAAAGCACAGTACCAGGGTTATTAACACCAAAATAGTTTTAACCTGATATTGGAAAATGGAACCGGTTGGGTTACTGAGACAGCTTGATGTCAAATGTACACGCAATGTAGTCGAGTCATAAAACGAATGTAATGTTATGTACCTTTTATAATAGAAAAAAATTTCTTCCCGAGGAGGCTGAGGTCATGTAATGTGTGTTGGAAACGCCTGCAGATGTTATACCTAAGTCCGCTTTTCTGCCGGGGAGGTAGCACCTCCAAAGATGACTCCTTCAGAATGAACAAACTCTCTCCCTTTTTTGTAATATGAACGACCAAATAAAAGATCAGATTTGAACAAAAAATCTAAATTGGGCATCATACCCTGCAGTGTGAACGTAGCCATTATATTATTGACGACATGCTGACAAACAGAAAAGAACAAACACAAACTGGCCTGACCTTGATTCAACCATTGTGCAGTGTGACGATTGGACTTACAGAGAAAATACATTCACAATACAGTTTATTAGACAAATATAAATATTTATTTAATGTTATAATGTCCTTTGTCAATTTTTCATGATGGACAGTGCGGTGGATGAATGGGTAGCATGTTGGGCTCACAGTCAGAAGGTTCTGGGTTTGAATCTCCATTAGGCATCTCTGTGTGGAGTTTGCATGTTCTCCCCGTGCGTGCGTGGGTTTTCTCCGGGTACTCCGGTTTCCTCCCACATTCCAAAAACTTGCATGTTAGGATAATTGGCGACTCTAAATTGTCCATGAGTGTGAATGGTTGTATGTCTTTGTTTGTCTGTATGTGCCCTGCGATTGACTGGCGACCAGTCCAAAGTGTACCCCGCCTCCCGCCCAAAGTCAGCTGGGATAGGCTCCAGCATACCCGAGACCCTAATGAGGACAAGCGGTATAGAAAATGAATGAATGAATGAATTTTTCATGATGACAGGTGAGGCTTACCTGCCTCCCCTGACTGCATGTCACTGCTACAAATGCGGTCTAGTTGTGTGATAGGCATGAAGCTGGACTCCCTGTTGATAGTTGCAGAAAGAATATCTGTGGACAAACGGCTGATCATCATTGATAATTCCAGCCACCCTCTGCCTCTCGTGATCATCTTGTAGAGAAGCCACCGGCTGTCCCGCTCCACTGTGAAGCCAGCAGACCCCAAAACTCCTTTGTTTCCCGTGCCATGTATGTGTTCTACAAAGTGATGAATTTTGGGCACCCCTGGTATAACTCCTCACAAGAGATGGCCGGATAAGGCACACTAAAAATGAACATTTCTCAACTGGACATTGTGGAATAATTTGCAAAGTCTTTTTTATTCTGATTTCATTATTTAATTTTCTTTGTACCTGCTATTGATATGTACTGCCTTAAATACTGCATATGGTGTTGCTGCTACTTGAACCTTAATTTCCTGAAGGAATTAAAAAGTCAATACGATTCTATCCAATCTATTTAACTAAAATGAAAACATTCAAAATAAATCCACAAAGTCAAAACCCTCGACACACTTGCAAGTACATTCGAGCAGGTAATAAAGATGTGACATTTAAGTAATGTGATCACTCTGGTTTATTAAGATCCTTATTACATGGTTCTCAGTGATCTGTGGTGTAAACATACATTTAGTGTGCAGTAATACTTTGGACGAGCACCGCAAACACGTTTGAACAGTAGCATTGTCAGTAGCAATAACAAATAAAATCAGGCGAGCTAGGGTTTCCATGGCGATCATATAATCGCATAATTATAATCATTATAATTTTTTGTTATTTTGAACAAGCCAGTGTCCTATTGAAATGATTTTATTTAATGTAACATTACCAGATATTGCTGGCTGGAAATATTGTGTTTAATCAGTGTAGCGTTTATGCTGAAAATTTCATATTGGATGATCAAAACCCACTATGCTTTTATATCCAGTAGAAGACTACAGAGAGATCTACAAGCATGGTGATGACAAAATGGTGGAGGTGAGAAGTGAGTGTTAGCCTGCCTCTGTAAATAGGCCAGAGATGACAGCATAAACGTTCAAATAGAAAAATCCAATTCAGTGACCATGAGAGGCGGTGACAAGAGGGGACAGTTTAGCAAAGATGAATAGCAAGCTCGCTGTCCATTGGCAAACAGCAGGTACTGTGGCCTTTGCAGCACCCTTGTGTGTATCGTCTTATGACCCATCTACATCGATGTTCAGCGCGCCACTGTTCTGTTAGCCGCTTTGGTGCGCTCTGTCAGCCGTGAGAAGACATAGTTGCATGGTCGGGTAGAGTTCACATTGATGTCTACGGCACACAGGCCACCAGAGAGATGAAATGGAAAGATGATATTCATGTTCAAATTTACTTCAGTGGTTATTATGGTTACATTTGAGCATTAAGTGGTGATGCTTGTGTAAGAAAAAAGCAAAAATAGACCAGGAAGGTGATAGATGAAGACAAACGATGCAATTAAAAGATAAAATGGCTAACTGTTACTTGTAACTTATTTTTAATTATGCCCCGTCAGGTTTTTGGACCATGTACAGTCCCTGGTCCTTGTTTCTGGGCTGGTGCCTGGTGAAGGAGGCAGGCAGATGGAGGATTATCATCCGCCTAATTGCCTGCCCTGCTTACACACCTCCATCTGCTGAAGAAGAGCTCCTTGAGGCTTTCTCCTCCTCAGCAGTACACTTTGATGCTGCCATTGTGTGCAAGTGACTGATGCGCCATGGCTGACCTTCACCTCAAACACACCCAGTCATATCTCTCTATTCTATACACTAGATCTGCCTTCCATGACACTCATTCAAATATCATAACGGAGCAGAATGCAACATTAATTTACATCTTTTAATATTTCATATAAAGTTGCAATTTTGACATGCTATCAGAAACTATAACAAGACGTGTTGTGGAAACGTCTGCCCGTGTCTGCTTGTTATCTTTGTCCGTAGTCTGGGCTGCAGGCTCCTAGCAGTCCACAATTGTCAGGATGCATTACTGAGATAACTTTCTCACCCTGTGTATTATACTCTAAAAACTAACGTGTTTTTCTGATTGATCCTTCTGAGAGTTGCGGAGGATTTGAACCATGTCTCGTGAGTTTGGAAGACAATTAGCTTAGCATCGAGTTGCATCAAAACAAGAAATGACAAGAGTCAGCTGCGATTTCTCCAGATATTAAATATATCCTCCTGTCAGTTCTTAAAACAACAATTACAGCTGTGCAAACTTTGAAATCCTGCACAAAAATCAGAGCTGTTGTTTAATCACTATGTTGTACTAATTTATTTATGCTAAATGTCATATTTTCCCAATACCAACATTCTTGTTAATACTATTATTAGTATTTCTAAATTTTTTTTAACTATTTACTATGGTTTCACCTTCAGTATTAAATTGGGGGTTTAAATAAAAAAGCAATGTATTTTATGTTTAAATAAGATTGTGCCATAACCATTATAGACAGTCCCAAAAGGCAGTGCTTCTCAAATAGTGGGGCGGGCCAACGCATTAGAGGCAGGGAGGACTTTGGATATTAGTGCAGACCTGCCAACAGGTATAAATTTGGTGTACTCAACATACAATTTGACTCTTAATATGCGTGTAGGCTTCACTGCTCTCTATTGTGTTGCATTTTTCTTTTTTAATCTGTACAGTACAGATAAATTCATAGATATGACTAGTTTCGACAGTATTTGAAATCGGGGGGTACAAAAACATTTCTGTCCCCCAATGGGGGCATGACCGAAAATAATTGACAACCACTGCCCTAAGGGCTTGCCTTTGTGACTTCCTGCTTTCTGACGGTAGATAGAGAATTTTGTGGCTGAAGTTGGCTGAATTGTGAGATATGACATCACTTTTATTGTTTCAAGGAAAAGTGTCGTTAAAAAAAATCTTTGAGAAAACATATGGTGCTTCCACGGAGCAAGTGATACCTCCCGCTTTTTCCCCGTATGGCGAACTGGCTTGAGGCAAAACCGTCACTATGGTCCTCTGAAATAGCTAAAGGCTTCTGATTTAGGGGTGATTACTAGTCTCCTAGCAATAAAATACTGTATAATACTGTATCTTGGAGAAAAACAGCCTTGAGGGATAATTTGCACCCACATGCTAGTCATTTGCATGGCTGAAAATACATGGCACTTTAAATGACAAATGTTTTGAAATAAAAGGCCACTTATCACTGGCATATTAACAACACTGTTGAGGATGATAGATTTGTCAAAAGAACAGTGAGACCATGGGTTAAACACAAAAGCTCAGGTGTAGAGGGACAAATTAAGTGAGAGAAAGAGTGCAGGGACACCAATGGATTCTGCAGCCATCTTGTTGGCCCACTGACTGACCTACATACACTACAAGACACAGTATGGACCAGTTATTCAACATTTCACATGACACTTTCACAACCCAAATTTTATGTCTCACTTTCTATCACTGCTACACTGATTGCCTGTCATGTGTACGTGCTATTAATCTGATGGATCCCCATTTCACATTGGCGGGTTTCAAGAGAGTCATTACATCTGGTCCACTGTTTTTCCAAATGATTCCACAACAGAGGAAACCTACATCCACCATTCCATTGTGTCCACCAACCCGTCTGTCAGTCTCTTTTCAAAAAGCGCAGAAAGTACTAAAAATCAAGATTTTTATTCTCCTTGGCTCACTTTTTGCCTAACAAGTTATATAATATTGCTAACAAAAGAGAGACAAACCACAGTCCATTACCACAGTACATTGTAGTATGCTTTGCATACATTTTCATTGATACTTGTGATGAGAAACTTGATTTATTTTAGTGTCTGAAGTTCTGATGAGTCACTCACTGAAGTAAATGGGGTTTTTGATTAACTCAAGTCACCAGTCACAGAGTACATCTGCAGAAACTTGTACTTGAGCAACAAGTTTGACAGCCAAGCTGTAGATGCCCGGCAAGCAACCGAGTGTCAGTGAAACTCGAGTCTTTGTCAAGTGCCCTTGAGTCACTGAAACTTGAGTCTTTGCAACAATGACGCAGCTCAGTCAGAAAGGGGAAAGGCAAACTGATTTTAGGCAAGGAACAGGTTTGTTGTTTTTTACACAGGGCTAATACAGTTATACAAATGCAGTCAAAGTAACAGTTGCACAATTCATGTTACCTGGTTTCCTTCTTTTAATTAGCTAGCAGTAGCAAGGTTGAGTGAGTGAACAAATTAACGAAGACGACGAAGTTTTGAATGACTCGCACATCTCTTCATTACACCCATCTGCTTCAAATGATTGTATTTTGTCATTGAAGATAATTCATTAATTACAGAGATATAAAGGAAAATGTTGAATACCACATGCTTATCCATATTATGATCAAAATGCAATTAGTGCATTCTTCGCTAATGTCAAAATTGGATTGTATTTGAGATGAAATCAAAAATAAGTTTCACTAAAAGGCTCAGATGTTGTCAGTACATTAGGCTTACTGAGCCAAAAGCACTTCCAGGTTTAAGAAGAAGATTGTCTACAAATAAAGGAAACGAGAGTGACCAATTCAAACATACAGCGTGTACTTGATGATGCGGTCAGCCGGTAACACACAGCAGGAGGGAGCGGCACAGCTATAATCACAGAAGTGGTCACTAACAAGGTCAGCAGGTCAGCAGACGGAACAGCAGGAAAAAGGAAGCAAACACAGGAAGTGAAGTGGACGTCAGAAACACATGGGGAACTACTGTCAAAATAAACCAGTAACTGTGCTACATTCACTGTGAGCATACAATGAACAATAACACTAAAATAAAATGACACTCCTGTCATAAATAAAGGAAGAATGAACTGGTTCTGATATACAAAAAATACCGCATCGCAATACAATTCTGTACTGGACCAGTTTTCCCTTTAATTTTGCATCTAACGTCCGGTCAGTTGCAATCAGTTTTCCAATTTAAAACAGCACTGTAAGAAAGTACATAACCCAATGCATCTTTCTGAACCTAGACTTGCTAACATAAAGTGTAACAACAATGCAGGAGAACCAACGTCACCCGTTTTTACATCTCACCAGGCCACATGAGCTGAATTTTATTTAATACGAGACTCAAGCGGAGACTGTGGATTATACAATAATAATGCAGCTTCCTGAGCTAACGTACAACAACAGGGTAAGCTAAGGTTTGCATGGGCTTTTACCAATGACTAACCAGTGATGTTTACATAACCCAAGCAGTATCAGCTCGGCACACTTGCAACCCAGAATAGACTTATAGTTGGTAGCAATTGTTATTAGCAAGTAGAGTGTGGCAAGTCAAGTAGGTATGCTATGTCCAATGAGACCATCTGAAAATTACTGTTATAAAATATAACTATATAATTATAATACTGGTCATAGTCTGTTGTTTGAACTGCATTTGATTCCTGGGTTAGGTCCCAGAGGTATGTTATCACTGCCAATACTGCTGTTAGATTTTCTACAATGTTTGACTGTTTCGTTCAGTACAACTCTCTGCCATGCACAGACGACACAACCATCGTGGGATGTATGAGGAATGGACAGGACGATGAGGACAGAAAACCGATCCAGGACTTCGTCAAATGGTGTGACGCAAACTACCTGCACCTCAACACCACCAAGACCGGGGACTTTAGGAGAAAAAGGACACACCCTGAACCTGTTCTCATTAAATGGTGACCATGTGGAGGTGGTTCACCTATAAATTCCTGGGAGTGCGTCTGGATGATAGACTGGACTGGAGTGCCAACATGGATGCTCTGTGTGGGAGCGTCTGCACTTGCTCAGAAGGCTGGCATCCTTCAACATATGCAAGAAGCTGCTACAGATCTTCTACCAGACTGTGGTAGCTAGTGCCCTCCGGTCTGCAGTAGTTTGCTGGGGGAGAAACCTCAAGAAGAAGGATGCCAGATGCCTGGACAAACTGGTGAGGAAGGCAGGCTCTCTCGTTGGGACTGAGCTGGACAGAGATAAAAAAACACACACAAGACTGGACTTTTTACTTAATTATGCATTATATCATTATGTATTAATATGATTTATTATGTATGGATTAATATTATTTATTATTATTGCACTACAAATGGGAAGTGAACAGTTATGTGTTTTTTATTTATCCTTCAATTCTATTTTCTTATTTTCCTCTTATCTTTCCTATCTTGCTGTAATTGTGTTATTCTGTGATCAAATGATTAGGTTTATTATGACATTTTTGGAGAGCTGCTTGAAACCTACAGTTCTCTTGGAGATAATCAAGTATTTACCTATCTACATTATCTATCTATTTAGCATTGTTTTAATATTCACTGTGAAACAGCCCCAGTTAAAACAATAAGGTCAACACAGAGAAAAATAGAGAACATGTAAGGTCTTAAGGGATGGAAAATGTCTATGGAAAATCTATCCCTATGGAAAACCACTAAACTTGAAGTCCACAGACTTTATTTTAGGGACCTTGTGTCCTCATATAAAGAAATGGTGGGGAATGCCAGAGCTAACTATGCATGTAAACTGGTAACATTGAGAAACAAGAATATCAAAGTGTTTGATACAATTCACTCTCTTGAATTAGTGATGTGTTGGTCGCGAACAAATCGGCCCTAAGGGCTGGATCTTAGAAATGAAAGACAATAGCTTGCTCGGGTAGGGGTTAAACACACCGCACACGGAGGAGGGGTTTTTGAATGCAAATCTTCAGAAAAAACACAACTGTTACCTCAATGCCGCTTTTTATTTTTGTTTGGCACTGTTTCATTTAACCCATAAGCCTAACCTATTAAGTTTATCACAGGGGGCTGTCACGTGATGAACGAACGACTCAAAACCCTAAGACTCGAGAGGTGAACTAATCAATTCTCTTTCCAGCTCACGCAGCATAGCCTAGGCTTATGGGGCTGTGACGTGATGAACGAACGACTCAAACCCAAAGACTCGAGAGGTCATTCATTTCTATACCGCTTATTCTCATTAGGGTCACGAGTATGCTGGAGCCTATCTCAGCTAACTTTGGGCGAGAGGCGGGGTACACCCTGGACTGGAGACTCAAGAGGTGAACTAATCAATTCTCTTTCCGGCTCAGGCAACATAGGTTAGGCTTATGAGGCTGTCGCTTAATGAACGAACGACTCAAACCTGAAGACTCTAAACAGGTGAACTGATTCCACTACAAAAGTGATAGGATGTTACGCAAATTAGCATTTGCAACTGAATGAATCACTCCCCGCGATGATTCGTTCTTCCCGAGTCAAATTTAAGATTCGTTCAAAATGAACGAATCGTTTATGAACGACCCACCCCTACTGCTCAGCACGTCCCTCTGCGTGGCAAATATCTCAGTTAACACACAAACTTTACTGTGTAAACATCGTCAAAACAACACACAATCCATTACAATATCTCGCCCCATCAACTTAATTGCAAAGTAATTTGTTAATATTGTGAGTCTTTTTCAACTTACAACAGTGTTTATGGCAATCCTTTAAAATAGATTTATCCTGGATAGCTTAGAGCTATTGCATTAGCCACCTTATCAGCTTTACTTCCTGTTCTCACTAAGTGCTCTCACGAGATTTCCATTCCCCCTGAAGTTGCTCTTAAAGCGACAGTACTACAGGGAGGGCAGCACTCGCCAAAACAAAGAAAATATCAGTCCAGTAGGCTACATATATGTGAGCTTCAAGTACCATAATGTTATTTGTGGTACACACGGAAACAACGCACTGTGGTGTAAGAATTTCACAATTAAGTTTTTATTGATTGAAAACTTCTCTCTGGTTAGCATGTTGGCCACACAGTCGGGAGATTTGGAAGACCTGCGTTCGAATCTCCGTTGGGCATCTCTGTGTGGAGTTTGCATGTTCTCCCCGTGCATGCGTGGGTTTTCTCCGGTACTCCGGTTTCCTCCCACATTCCATGGATAAAACTCCCAAGTAAGAAAAAATACACTGAAAGATAACCTCAATCTCTGGTCAGTCATAAAAAACGATGAATCCAAAGTATTAATCAATCATTATTTGTCCGCTACAATTAGAAGTCACCAAATTTAAAATCTTATTCATGCAGCTGCTCATTTATAATGACTGGAGGGAATAACACAACAACATAACATGACCACATTCAATCTTTCTGCCTTTTGTTTAAGCTGCAGTTGCCTACAAGCAAATGTTGCACACACAGCGACAAAAAGCTATGAAGATAGGCTTTCAGTTGCTGCACTTGAGACTTTAATCCATCCATCTGGCAAAGCCTGAGACCGTAGATACTGGGAGCTCTGGGTTTATGCACTGGGCAGTAGACCAGAAGGGGTCACTCTGTCACCATCACTGCAAGGAAAGATGACAACCCCTCACTGACAAAAAAGGTTTTATACTGATACAGAGATTGCGACTCATTTTTAATCATTTTTAAATATTACCTTCTTCTCAAACCATTGCAGCATTTAAATAAAGAAATACAATCAAGATGACACTGAAATGACTTGAACATCTGTCCATGTGCTTCAGATGTCAGCAGTCAAACTAGACTACCATGTGTCTTTTTTCCAAGTGTTTGTATCATCAATTTCCATATCTGCTCTTCCTCTGATCTCTTAGACACACAAATGTTGTCTCTCAAGCACAAAGCACTCACTCCCTGATATTCCAATCATTTCTCCTGCGATTGCTCTGCACTCAGCCGCACCTGCGCTACAATCATCTCTTCTGTTTCCTACCTGGGGGAAAGGTGAGCTAAGAGGATACGGTAAGTGAAGAGGGTGCTGATTTGTATACATGTGTGGATGATCTCTGAGGAGAGAGTGAGACAGACAGGCGGCAAGAAAAAAGAGAGAAAGGGGACCTTCAGAGTGTCACAGAAGCGCCTTCACCCCAGCAGAAACAGGATCCGCTCAATCAGTGTGATTCTCCCCATTGGCTAGTCCAATCAGCTCATGTCCTGGAAACGAAATTAATCACCACACCGTCGCCAATAATTGATGGTACCAAGCAGAGCATGCAGATTTAAAAGGCTGTCTTGTAACAGTCTGAGGGGCTATCCACACGGAAACGTTTTCAGGTCAAAATGGCAAAGTATATTATTGTTTCAGCCTCAGTATTTTTGAAAAAAGCTTCTAGAGTGGGAACCATTTTAGTGTAAATTGTCGACACAAAAATGATATTGTCAGGTCATTAACGTTTACATTGACTATTTTACGTCAGTTGCATTGAACTGAATTATTGTCTGAAGAATTCCACCGCCTTTCCCACGATTGTCAGATGTTTGGTCTTCAGAAGCCGCTTTAGCTTGAAGGCTTCAGAGATTCGTTGGACAGCGTTACGCTGCATTCCACACACTGCACCCTGGGCTGGTTTGCATTAAGCAAAATTTATGCAATATTGAAACTTTACTACATCAGCAAATTGTAATAGTTGTGATTTTTGAGATAGTGGATTTGTGTGTTCTCTGTACCCCCACATTATGGATTATCCTGACTGGTCTTTTTTGCAGTACATTAAGCGAGTGAAGTGTACATTTGTAGTTTTTTTTCCCCATATCTCCACACAATAAGCCACAAGGGAGAGTACAGTCATCCATTGCTACCTTTCAAATTTCGTGTCTCTTTTCGAATTTTACAGCTTTTCAAAAATATATAAAATAAATCATGCAATTTTGTGGTTGAATACAGCCTTTTATTAGTAAAAAATACGCATATTTAAGCAAATGTCACATAGCCGTAAAATGGCTAAACGAAGTAAAATGCAAATATAAGGCATTCAAAAGATGCATTCAAAGATGCAGAAGATATGTAGTATTCTACAGGTGTCAGTAATGTTACTGCAATGTTCAGTTAGACGCACACACCCCACTGAATTGCTGGAACAGCAGGTTTTTTATTGCAGGTTAGAATTATCTCACAATAGGCAAAAATAATCCCAATAAAAATCCCTAATAAAAAGACACACAGCAATCGGAAACTCAAAACTAAACCCCCGACATCACTTCCTGTCCACCACTCACTCTGCTCCCCTTGGGAACACATTGATGATGGAAACACACAAATGCAGAAGTCTTACTTAGGTCTTATTACCTGTTATTAAATCTATATTGGTTAATATGAGTGTAAAGGTGACTATGGGGGTGTTAGTTCATGTCTGGAAAGCTCTAATAATGTGTTAATAACCGTATTTAGAAGGTTGTAAACAGGTTTTCTGTACTTGAACTATGAAAATATTGGATTTATAAGGAAAAAACAATTTATTACAGTCAGGTCTGGAATCAATTCCCTGCATAAACAAGGGATAGTTATGTTTGTAACATAGGCTAGACACATAAGGCTAGCACTTAAGGGTTGACTGACGAATCGTTACATTCGCAGACGTCCCTAAAGTTGCCCCACTCATCACCTCTCACTTTTCCAGCAAGTAGTCCAGTGCCTTCATCGGACACACCTGATGCATGTCTTAAAAGGCGGTTGTTGTACATTTTATTCAGTTTATAGTTCCTCTAGGCCAACTATGTAATGGCTTGGAAATTATTTGACCTGAAGCCAAATATAATGTCCGACCACTGCTGTCAATTATCTTTGAGTTGCACATTTCAGGATGTCTCCTATTTTGATTTGTTGCTCGTAGATATGCCATCAGTACATGTCACAGTTGCAAGGGGCCTGTGGATGTGCTCTGTGCTTTTTACAACGCTCCTCATCAATCACCAGCCCCAAACCGGGTGATGTGTTTGTCATCCTGCTGCCCTTTTACAGGTAGATATAAATGATATAAGTCAGAAAGTACATTATCAATTTCTTTTCTTTACAGCAGGGGGATATCAATGAAACCTTTTCACAACAATTCGCGCTGGTAAATTTGTCACTCTGAGCTAATTTCACGGTGTGTGTAGGTGTGGTTTGTCTCTCTGCCAGCTTTGTGCTTCATCTCCATTAGAGAAGACTCAATACTGATAAATGACCTCCTTCAACACACACTTCTAATCATAAAAAATGTTTAGACTCCCAGCACGCATAAGGTTCTCCCAGAGGATACAAGTGAGTAGAGGAGGAGAGGGTAGCTATTTCGTGAATCAAAATGATGCTTGTTCACCCACACAAAGACAGCCGGTGTAATCAGAGCAGTTACAAGAGCAAATCACTTTCACAGTCGGAGGACAAAGAACGCAGGTCATCCAGTTAGCGCTACTTGGAGGTCGAAAAATAGAAGCAGCAGATGCATGAGACACTATTCGCCTCAATGCATCGCCATGTTGAATTAGAAGAGGTATAACTGCACTTGTCAGAAGACTAATCCTTTCTAGGGACAGATTTATACGCCGCTTCTCGTCATGCTTTCAGCGCAGAGATAATGTCCTCAACCAGGTGATCTATGTTAACGCCGTCACACCAGCTGGGACACACCACTGCTCTACTCCTGCGGATTCGCACAAGCAGATTCTTCCACTCAAGCATTTGGAGCATGTCAGCATGTAGATGGACAAATTGTTTTAACGCCAGCCGGTGCGCTGGTGAAGATACAACATCTGATGTAAAGCTGTGATCAGTCAGGCCCCCCCACCCATCTCAAGCCCTTTAAACCCCCTTGGGTGCCTGCGGGGCCTTCTGTATAGACAACGTGCACACCATGCACAATTACCCTGTAAAGCTGTTCCCAAGCACAATCGCCATGCTCTTTTGTAAAACCACACCAATGAAATTGCCACTTCTGGTGCTGATCTAGATACTGTTTACCTTGCCCTGGTTGGGGATGTGTATAGTATTTCAAATGGCAATAATTATGCTACAAATTTCTTTTTTGTGGCTTTTTGCAAGCCCTGACCATAACTCACACAAGCTCAGATAAAGCAAACATCAAAAGACTGACTTTTATCAGCCTTTTGCAACACTTATTCAGAAAGGACCACGTTCCTGGTGGTGTAATGGTATCACTTCTGCCATCCATAACAGAGGGCACGGGTTTGATTCCCACCCAGGGTTGCGTCAAGAAGGGCATCCGGAGCTTAAAACTAAGCCAAAACCATTCATGCGATTGACTCGCTGTGGCGACCCCTGACAGGGAAAGGCTGAAACTGAAAAAAGGACCACCCTCAATGGGGGTGTTAACAAGGAAGAATGTGAGGAGAAGAAGAAGAGTATACACCAGCAGTTACGTTAACTAAGCGGACTGACCACATGCGTAGTCCCTTTTTATCAAAAACCTCGTTTCCACTTTACACCTAAGTGTTTTTATCTGTGCCTTGGCATGGCTGAAAGAGGTGAACAGTTATGCAGTCATCTTTTTTTATCAGTAGGCATGGAACGATTGATCATGCACGCAAGTCTGCAAAACATTCCTAAAACAACTGTAATGTGATCACTCCTAGAACTACCTATCCTACTTCAAGAACACAAGAGAGATGTGTCACTTAATAGAATAATTCCATCATTCTTCGTCAGTTCTTAACTATAGCCACCGCATTTCATAATAGCAATAGGCACAGTTTAGCTAAATACATTGCAATGCAGTCCTCGCTTCAAATATTGCTCCCTCACTATATTGCGTTTTTTCAGAAAATATGTAATTAATAAATGAATGTTGTTTTGGTGTTGAGTATGATTAGTCCAAAATATTAACTTATATGTAGTAGTCTGGTCACTAGGCTTCAGTAATGCCATGAGACATGATGTTAGAACTTTTCACACAGAGCCAGCAGAGCTGAGAGGGACATGCCATGGCTGAGACTGAGTGATCGCAATGTGGCGAGGGACGACTGTATTTGTATTATAGTTCATTGAATCATTCAAATAAACAATCCTTCATGGTAATGGTTTAATTTACTTAAAACATGCAGACGGGTTACATTGAAATACCTCACATTGTACAATTTATAGTTCCACGTGTCCAAAAAGGAGTAGGAAGAAGCAAAGCTGAATTCACCATATCCCTGATCCTAACTCCTCTGTTTCAACTCAATCACTACTTTTTGCCAAATTGAAAATACTTTGGAAGTTGACAAGGCAGTATAACAATGTGCTACAATAGAAGTCAATATTTACAATCACTGTAACTACATTAGACAACAGTCATCATAAATAATAATACATATATAATTACAACTGATGACAGTTTAATAGTTCACACAAACATAAGAAATGATGAGTTAGTAGTGGTTCAGGACTTTCCGTCCTTTTACTTTGTAAACATCAACTGTTTATAGCGCTTCTTGAAATCGCACAAGTTTAGTGCATTGTTTGAGTTCCTTCCTCAATTCGTTCCATTATTTGATTCCATATACTAGTATTTTCAGGGCTAGTTGATTCGGCAGGTGAGTTGTTACACACTCCTTAGCGGGTTCCGACTTCCATGGCCACCGTCCTGCTGTCTATATCAACCAACAGCTTTGTTCTCACATATACAGTTTTAAGTTAAATTTTTCCCATAGTTTGTTGGGTTGCAGGTTATTGTTTGCTTTATGCATAATTTTAGCTGTTTAAAAGTTTACCAGAGCAGCAAATTGCAATAATTGTGATTTTAGGAATAAACGGTTTGTATGTTCTCTATAAGTGGAATTATCCTGACCTTTTTTGTAGTACATTTAGTGAGTGAAGTAACACTTTTTTGATAGTTGATAGTTATTTCCCCATATCGTCACACAATAAGTTCGATATGGTAATACCAGAGCTCAGTAGAGAGTATGGTTTGATTTTTGCTCCAGAACAAACTTTACTTTATTCAGCATTGAGATATTTCTTGCCACTTTATGTTGTGTGTTGTTAATGTGAGATTCCCAGCTCATATTATCATCTATATCACCCCTGAAATGTATTTTCATTTGCCCATTCAATGTCCATGCCGACATTTTGTATTTCCACATAAATGTTCTTATATATAATCAGCAAATAATACCACCTTTAGTTGTTTTGTGAAATTACAGATGTCATTTACTGTATATGTAGGTTAGGTCCCTGTATTGACCCCTGGAATACGCCACACCATCTATTTAAGCTTGCAGATTTATATTCTCCAAGAATAAATATTGCTTCCTGTTTGCTAAGTAGGCTTTTGTCAGAAAAACCATGTTTTCTTATTGTCCCTCGTAAGAGATTGTGTTTTGTAAAACAAGGCAGCTGAGCAGCTGAGAAAAGAAGGTGACAGGGAGGCTGCCAAAGACACCCGATAACCACTGACCCAAACGGCTTTTCTGCAAGCCCCGAGGAAACATGGTGGATTTTCGGTGTCATTGCCCGCAAACAAGCATCTCGACAGTTTCAGATAAAATCTACATTCACTGTTTGGGAAGGTCCTTGTTGAGGAAAAAAAAGCTCTACAAGCTGCCAGCTAGAAACGTTGACACAACACAGACAATGTGTGCATGACCTTTAACCTTTGACAGCAAGGTAGAAGACAACATGTTGGCTGATTTCATAAAGACAAGCTCGGATAAATAAAAACAATGTAATGTTATAATATAAATATAAACATAAATAAACGCATGGCTGCATGGATACTAAACATGTTGAAATTTGCTTTCCTCTTGGTCTCGGAACATTAGGACAAAAACATTTTCTGGGGATTGCTAAAATGACCAAATACCATAATCTTGATTGTAACCCATGGAGCATATACAGTATGTTGTACCTGCTGCAGCTCCTGCTAATGTTGCAATGCTAAAGTTAACCATAGCGATATAAGAAACAAACTCACAAAAAACAACATGAAAATTTTAACTACACGTGTGACAAATGTTTTTGTTTGCAAACTGTAATGTTGAAGCCTGAAGGCACAAATTAGATCTAAATTGACTTTCGGTTTAATAAGCTTTTTAATATGTGCTATCATTATGGTGGCATTTCAATCTGCACGTGATATAAACCCGGACACCTGGGACATTCATATGAATAAATAAACAAAAATGTAGGCTGTGTATCATATAAAGTGTCGTATAAGGCAATATGACATTTTAACATGAGAGCATGCATGAAAAACATGTTACAATGTATATAATATAGCTCTTCTCCACTAACCACAATAAAACGTAGCAAATGCTATAATGCAACAATTCCATTCGTCTTCAAATGTCTATAATAACAATGCCATGTGCACAGTAAAGAACACATTATCTTTATATTTGAGGCGATTAAAAATTAAAAATTCTATAAACATCTCCCATGAATGTGTGCCCGCCATCGTTACAAAACACTGGCTAACCCGGAAGTAATGAAAGACTTTCCAGATCTTGCAATCATTTCTCAGGATGTCGCAAAACTTTCTCTGGATTCTGATGTTTTTTTTTCCATAGAAACTTTAACCTGAATCATTCTGTGGTAATTTTCCCGGACACCGCGAGCTTTGCCTTTTATTTTGAGCCAAGAGGGCTGAGACAACATTACGTCTAGCTTCAAGCCCCCCCCCCCGGATTAAAATAGCCTTAACCCTACTTTGAGGGCCATTTCTTTGTCACCTTTTTGTGTTTTGTGATGACTGCCAGCAAAGTGTGTTTTTTTTTTAGCCAGGAAGGCTGTAAGATCAGTAAGTCTGCCTACGGGGTACAGGCTCGACCCAGAAATGGCTTCAGGCAAGGAACCACATTTGGTGTTCAAAATGGACCACATTTTCTCACGATATGAAACAGTCAAACCGCATATTTCTCCCAGTAAACCAACACACTCAGCATATACACACCCACACAGCTTGCATACACTGCCATCACCATTTAACTGAAGTCTGGTCTTTCATGGCCTGTTGGCCTGAGCTTAAACCCGACTGACCTAGATAAGAAGTGGCATTCAGGTAAGCGTACCTGTGGGCCTTCTCTGCCATTTGTATTGTCAAACCAAAATAAAACACAGCTGACAAAGGGCAAAAAAATACATTTATAAATGATGACTGATATGTTTATTTTTAGCATCCTTCCTGTTGAATGCATTTGTATGTTTCATACACTTCAGGAACAATTCTTATTACAGGGACAACACTATGAAATGAAACGTGGATATACTTTAGTAGTGTACAGCATGTGTAGAGTTACTATCATACTGCCTAAATAGCTGTTGACACAAGTGAGTACCATGATAATTGCCTGTCTTGCTTACAGTCAAGCATGTGTCATGGTCTGGGGATGCATGAGTGCTGTCAACACTGAGGAGCTGTGGTTCATTGAGGGACACATGAATTCCAGTAACATTTTGAAGCAGAGCATGATGCCCTCTCTTGGCAAACTGAGATTTCCACATGATAATGAGACCAAACCTCCAAGAAGACAAGGGCCTTGGCGGGGAATGGGAGTGGCCAAGTATGTCTCCGCACCAATTGAGCACCTGTGGGGCATCCGCTAGTGAAAGGACGGCGCAACATGTCCAAAGCTCTGTACAGTCATCAAGAGGGTGTGGGGGAGACAAACTTGTGCAGCTATAGTGAATTCAATGCCCGGGATAATTAAGGCAGTGCTAAGGAACAATGGTACTCACTTTAACACTCACTACAGTCAAAGGTTTTAGAACACGCACATTTGTCCAGTTCATTCATTCTTTCATTTTCTGTACCGCTTATCCTCATTAGGGTCATGGGGATGCTGGAGCCTATCCCAGCTGGCTTTGGGCGAGAGGCGGGGTACACCCTGGACTGGTCGCCAGTCAATCGCAGGGCACATATAGACAAACAACCAGTCACACTTACATTCATACCGATGGACAATTTAGAGTCACCAATTAACCTAACATGCATGTTTTTGGAATGTGGGAGGAAACCGGAGAACCCGGAGAAAACCCACACACGCACGGGGAGAACATGCAAACTCCACACAGAGATTCCCAACGGAGATTCGAACCCAGGTCTTCCAGAACTCCTGACTGTGTGGCCAATGTGCTAACCACTCAGCCACCGTGCGGCACCATTTGTCCAGTTATTTTTTGAAATACAAATATACAATTATAGAAAAAGGCCTGTTTCATGGACCACAAAATGGGTCAAAAATTCAAAGCTGTTTGCAGAAATGAAGGTTGATCAAACATTGGCAGTTCTGGAGTACTAACTACCTCCTCTGTCTGCACAATGGAGTGTTTGGAACACACTGTGGTACAAAAATGGCAGCAAAAAAGGGAATTAACAATGGAAGAGAGGACAGAGAAGACAGAGAACATTTTTTCTTCTGGTTTCTTCTGAGTATTTTTTTGTCAATTTTTGAGCAATTTTTGATAAGCTGATAAACAAAGTGCTTTTTGTCACACTCCCCCTTCTTGCTTTTGCATATTGTAGCTCTACTTAATACCTCATTAAGATCCAAATGTGCAAAGGTAAATTCTAGCAATTTTTCAACTGGTAAAGAAAACGTTTTCAGTATGTACACAGAAACATTATCATTTTCAAAAACTGGCAATTTGAAACTCAAATTTGAATGTCTCGAAAATGCCTTACTTTTGTGTACTGACAGCCAAAACAACTTCTGTTTCCATTTAAAAACAGGAGATCCAACATTACTAATATTGGCTTCAGTACTTTTCCTTAGTTCTTTCAAATATACAACGCTCTTTCAGCTCTCCTTGTCTGTTTTTCCCTGCAGGTTTGCTGGTTCAAGTACGCGCGGAACCTGAGGTCATTGTGTTTGTGCAGCCATCAGCTGATTTGCTCCTGCCTCTGGCAGTGTGTTGAGCCAGGAAAGAGAGAGAAACATTGCAAAGTCACTCACTCTAATGTGGCGCTTCATTTTGAATGATTCCTTCTATGCCACCTTGTCCTTGAGCTCATGTCCACTGTCATCCTCCTGTGTGCTCACTGTCAAGCTCTTTTTGGTCAGGTTTTGGCCAGAGTAGAGAGCTTCCTCTGATGCTACATCACAACATGACACTGGTGACACCGAGTGTACCTTTCAACTATCAAAACACAAATGACTTTTTCTTCCAGTCTCATTCAGATCACTTTCTATGTTGAAACGAGGCCGCAGACTGGAGATTTTGGTGGGCCTTTTTGCACTCACCATGTCTTCTATTGTGTAAATGCAGAAAGAGGGAGGCAAACTACTAATTTGTGGGGAAAACTGACAGCAGCTTACATTAGACCATTGGTATCCAAACTTTTTTTTGCCCCTGCCCCCATTTTGGAGATAAAAATGAACATTTCCCCACACACCCCCACTGCCCACTCGCGCGCACGCACGGCGTACTCGACCGTACGGCCCTGATATAAACGTTGATTACACAGAAAGTTTGTCAATGTTTTTTTTACACACCTTGTTTCCAAACAAGGTAACACATCGCAGCCTTTAGAATTTATTTAGTGAACGCCGCCGCGGCTGCCCACTTGAGAGAGAAATTGTGCTTCCGGACCGTCGTCTCTGCACCCCGAACTCTGCAGGGTGAGGAAGGCGGGAGAGGTTCTGGGCCGAGCAGGTGTTTTGCCGAGATTTGCATGCCTGCCCAAAACTCAATGCAGGTTGCGGGAGCGCGCACGTTCAGTTTAAACCAAAACTATGACACGTACAATGAACAACATACTCCGAGCGCACGCGCGGAGTATACACACCAAAACCTAAGAGTGTTGTTGGAACACTCGCGCTCTTAGAACCGGTAGAGAATTTGAACACACCCAAAGTGGCAAATAAATACATAAACAAGGCGCTTGGTATTAAAGCAGCAGGGTTCTAAGGGAGAAAAAAAGTAGCAGCTTGTAGTCCAAAAAATACAATAATAACGTGTAATAAGTGTGCATAGTAGCCCTGCGCCCCCCAGTTTGAAAACCACTACATTAGACAAAATCTTCATTCCTTCAAATCATTGTGATTGGTAAGTACCCTGAGACACTTGAACTCCCCAACCTGAGGCAAGACCTCACTCCCAACCCGGAGGGTGCAATCCACCCGTTTTCAACTGAGAACCAGGGCCTCGGATTTGGAGGTGCTGAGTCTCATCCCAGAAGCATCACACTCAGCTGCAAACTGCTCCAGTAAACACTGAAGGTCACAGCCTGTTGAGGCCATCAGGACCACATCGTCTGCAAATAGCACAGTCAGGACTCCCTCAGTGCCTTGACTTCACCTACAAATTTTGTCCATGAAGATTATGAACAGAATCGGTGACAAAGGGCAGCCTTGGTGGAGGCCAACATTCACCAGGAACATGCTCGACCTACTGCTGGCAATGCAAACCAGGCTCTTAAGATATAGAAGCTCAGCCATCCCGGGGGACTTTAGAGCAGATCTGCTGCTCCTTCACAATGAGAGGAGCCAGTTAAGGTGGCTCGGGCATTTAGTACCTGGTGAGGTGTTCCCAGCCTGCAAGCAAGTGGCAAAAATCCAGTATCGATACGCCCATAAAAATGTCTATTTTTAACACATGGCTCACTCCTAATCGCTCTAAACCAACCTGCTTTCTTTTGTCTACCGTGGTGGAGGTTTGGGCTTTCTTTGGTGCCTTATTAGTTGCCCTTTTTTATTACTTTTATGTACTCCACATGGTGATCATCAGAATAATAGGCACCACACTTGTCAGAACCTTAAATTAGACTGTGAAAGGTATCTATTTTACACAGTGATATATAAAAGGATTAAGTATTTGGAAAGTTTTCCAGATATGAGCATTCAGCTTGGTAACCACTGCTCAGAAGTGACATTAATCCACCCTAGGAATGCACTAATAGGCATGCATGGAAGAGCTCAGACTGGATGCAGAGCAGCTGGCAAAGACCAAGAAGTCAAGTCAACTCATGCGACCGTGAAGGCATTTAATCGGTGGCTAGCTGACACATAGTCAATTGTTGTAGAGGCATGGCTGACAGGTTGGTTTGAAAAGAAACCATCCTACAACAATAAACTGCAGATATTTATACAGATAGACATAATGATCATTTTAAAGTAGCAGCAAAATTGCACTTACTTTCATCAATCTATCGTTTTTCTTCTGCTTATACGGGTCCAGGTCAGGGTCACAGGGGCAGCAGTCCAGACTTCCCGGTCTCTCTTCCAGTTCCACTGGGAGGACACCAAGGCTTTTCCAGGCCAGCTGATCTGACCGTCGATCTCACGCTGCAACCTTTCGTGTTCGTTTCGTGTTCCCAATTCGAATGGTAAAGTCCACTCTTTTTTGACTAAAAACCATCGCCTCAGCTTCGGACGTCTTCAGAGTCTTATCCCAGAAGCTGCATCCTCAGCTGCAAACCTCCCCAGTAAACGTTCTTCATCATCTGTGAATACCAGAAACAAGATCCTAGGCCCCAAACTGGACTCTGACGCCTTGGATGTGCCTAGAAATTCTGTTATGAACAGGATCTCTTTATTGTACAGTACACATGTTAAGTTATGAACAGAATCGGTGACAGTGCAGCCTTGGCATTGGCCAAATATGACAGGCAGCAGACTCCACTTACTGCTGGCGATGCAAACCAGGCTCCTGCTAGGACAGAATGGCTAGCCGTAGGCGTCTCAGTTGTCAAATGGTTTGTCAGAACCTCTTTGAGGCCGACCAAAAATGGTCTCACTGAACTCCTTCCACACTGCAGTTTTTGCCTCGACTACGTGACAGCTGTTTCAGGAGCCCCACAAGCCATGCACCCTCGATAAGACTCTTTCTTCAGCTTGATGATAGCACTACCCTTTGGTGGCCACCATCCGGTTCAGGGTTTGCTGCCATGACTGGCACCAACCACCTTGAGGCCACAGCTCCGATTGTCTGCCTCAGCAATGGAGGCACAGAATACGGCCCATTCGGACTCAATAGCCTCGTCCTCCCCCGGGATGCAGGAGGTGAGAGTTGAAGATTCAACAAACAGGAGACTCTGCCAGACATTCCAAGCACATCCTCTACGTTTGGGTGTGCCAGATCCGGCATTATCCCCCACCATCTAATCCAACTCATCACCAGGTCGTGATCAGTCGGCAGCTTAGCCCCGCTCTTCACCTGTGTGCCCAAAACATGCAGACGCAGGTCTGATACGCCCTCAAAAGTCTATCATAAACCTGTGGCATCTGGGTGACCTGGTGCAAAATTTCACTTGGGCAGTGTAATTGACTTTCTAGTGGTTTATTTTACAAGACTGAAGTTTACTTTTGTATTGCGAGCCTCCTATTTGATTTAAGATGTAATTAACTTTAGTGCAGTGCAACTGATTGTCTGTTTTTTGTGACACTTCTGGATGTAAAACATTTTAGATAGGAGAGTATTATCATTGTCTCAGACCAACTATTGTACCTTTATGCAATAAAGGTACATTTACATGTTTTCCAGCCTCTAGACCACATTAAACCTGGCCCAGTTTGAAATCCACTGTGCCAAGATTTTTCCCATCTGGACTGGATAATCTCACAGACCATGAATGTTCAGAAAACAGTTTGTGATTTGTGAAGCCTTTATTCTATTTGTAAAATACAATAAAGTCACATTTCTCTGTTGTTTCAGCATCTAGAACATGTTAGATCTGGTCCAGTCTGAAAACCACTCAAATGAGGCCAGGATTAATCTAAAGACCCCAGAGGTTAATAAAAAACAGTATGAGATTTCTGAAACCTTTATTCTATTTGTGAAAATCCAGAAAGCTTACGAGATATGCAACCAAAGAATACAACATACATGCAAACACAAACCGGACTCATTAGTGTCATAGCCTTATGTGTTAAAAAATAAAATTCTAAATAAATACTGTTTAATCATGTTAGTTTATGCAAGAACAATACACTCCTCTGAATTGTAATGTCAGCAATGCTAATGCAATATGAGAGCTCTCCAGGTTGATCCACTAATAACAGACCACTAGTAGTAGATGATGGTGGTTCAAATCGAGACTGCTATTAATACAAGTCTGGTGTAAAATATTACCATTATTTAAAAAGTATTCTTACTGCATATTACTGCTTTAGTAATAGCTGACCCCGCGACCCTAACGAGGATAAGCGGTATGGAGACTGGATGGATGGATAATAGCTGACAGGTTCATAATTGTTAGTCCATATCAAGAAAATTCATGAATAATATCTTGAACAGAAATATTTTTCAGTAAATCAAAAGTAAAATATTTAGTCTTGTGGGATTTTTCCCCATCGCTGTTAATGACCTTTCCACCCCCTCATCTCCTCACTGAAACGGCTAAAAAAGGCAAGAGGAGCAGGTGGACCTCTGAAGGCTGTGCTTGTCGAAACTTACCACATGCATGTGTGTGTGTGTGTGTGTGTGTGTGTGTATTGATTTTTTTGTTGTTGCTTTGAACCAAAAGTGCTTCTCCGAATGTACAGTATACAGAGAGAGAATGGACCCTCTCACGCTGTATGATATGGCCACAGGCCATCTTTCCTGCGCCGCTGTTGCCGTGGAAACCCACCGTCAGCTGAGCCCATGGGTGACTAAACGCATGTGCCCTGGAAGCAGTGTAGGTAGACAAAAGAAGACATTTTCCCTAAAAACACACAGCAATAATCCTGCAGCATTGTAAAGTTCAAAAGAAACCATCTTGACTAGTAAAGACAATTTGCCTCTTTTTTTTTGCTTTTAATGAAGCATGTCACTCACCTCTTCCAGCAGGTAATCATTTCTGCTGTTGCTCACTTTTCCACCAGAAAACATGCAGCCTTTCTCTGCTTAAGTAGACCTGCTGAATGTGTGCGCCTTCATCCCATGTCATTTCTCCTTCAGGCACAAAGAACAGACATCTGTTTATTGTACAATACACATGTTTCTTCCTAGCTTAGTCTGGCTGTCTGGATTCATTGATTAATTCCTGCAAAGAGTAACCAAGCATCAGTCCAGCTCAAAAGTGTCTTGTGTATCTTGGTAAAACCAGACCACAAAAACGGCATATAATGCTAGTTTTATCTGTCTGTATTTTTAGCCTTTTTTCATGTTCAGTGTCATTCCAAAATGAAAGTTTGTGACATTGTGGCCTCATTTCCTGACACCAAAGTGGCACAAAATCCTTTCCCCGTTGTCGATGTTTGGAGATTTTTTAGGTCCGCAGCAGTCAAAAATGTGCAGTTTGGGGATTTAAAAACCCTAGTAATACATCACAGCATATCATAGCAGTCAGAAAATATGCCCCCCAGCAGGTCTACACTTGGATAGGCAGGGAATCAAAGCATGCATCTTTAATGCTCATTCCAGAATTCAGGGGCTGTAGGAAATATCCCACTTGGAGCTTCCAAGGTTCGACCTCAAAGGGTTCCAATTGGAAGTAAATCAAAAACTTGTCTGACGACCTCGATAAGCATGTTGTTTGCGATTAGAGGTGCTTTAAAGTCAAATGCAGAAAACTAGCAGCTTGAAATAACTTCCTACAGAGAGGATATAGTGTATTTACACGCTGAACAGGGTGTGCTAAATTGTGATATCTAGTATAAAAAATACAGATGAATGTATTTTATATAATCTTCTAACTTTCATTTTATTTAGGCATCATGAATGTGTGACATCTGAGATTTTTATTTTGCAAATTCGTCTTTGAGTAGTGTTCCAACTATAGTTGAAAGCTAGAGGGGGTTAGCCCCTTGGAGAGTTTTTTAGAAATGAGCTCCAGAATTGTTTTATGGCATCATTATAGGCTTCCACATTTAATTGATTATTTGATGAACATTGACTAGGACTTGTTATCTGGCGCTGTCCACTCCTTCCCTGTCTTCTCGTGATTCTGTTGTTGACTCTCTGTCCACTTTTTCCTTTGTGTTACAGAGCTCATGTTTGGTGTTCTGGGGTTCCTGGGAGAAACTTGAGCCACCTGTAACCAGTCCGCCATTAGGCCTGTACATACTTCCTAAATGAGCTCGCCGCACCTTGAGAGAGCATTCCAGGAACAGTGTAGGGGGGGACTACCGCTGTAGTTATGGAGGCGATTATCCAATGTCAAACTAACTTTACCACGGTGCATTTGACATAAAAGTGAAAGCACATATTGTTCTGAGCTGTGAGTGCACAGTCAGTCAACATAACATGACATGACCGTTGCACATAACCTGCCTCACGGGCTGTGAGCACATAGCTACAGCACAGTTCTCGTTATAAAACATATAGGAGTAACTTGTTTCAGACTCAACTAAAAATTCCCTAATTCTGTCCGACGCAGTGAGACTCACCGCTTTATCAGCCTACCTCCCTCTCTCTTGCTCATCCAATCAGCAGTCAGAAGCAGAAGCGGTCTAGATGCATTCCCGGACTTGTCGGCTAGTCAGATATTTCATATTCTTGTCAAAAACGCACATCGCCCTACTTTGGTGTGCAATCACCGCGCTTAGCGATGGGAGCCGCAATAAGTAGGCTGAAGAGGGTTGCCGACCCGAATGTAGATAATCTCACACAATAAAATAAAGAAGCCAATCAGGCAAAGTGACAACGTTCAGGTGCAATGATTACAAAAAAAAACACATACAAAAAATAAATGATCAAATCATTTAGAAATAACTACATCAAATGTTATGCAAATGGGTATCCATTTTGGAAATATGGACCATTATTCTATAAAAGATATTACACAGTAGAAATCCCACAGCTTTCGCATGACTAAGTTGTTGTGAGCAACAAACTGACGGACTTTGCTCAATGGTTCTTGAACGCACCATCTCACTTTCTCCCACTCTGCGCTGTGGGAGAAAGTTGCTGCCAAACTGTTTTTTCCCTTTTTTTCTTTCACCTAATATTGGTCCCAAGTGCTAATACTATGTGGGAATGCATAAAGGTAAGATTTGATATTGCTATGGAGTGCTATTAGACCGCACGGTGGTTGAGTGGTTAGCACATTGGCCTCACAGTCAGAATCTGGAAGACCTGGGTTCAAATCTCCGTTGGGCATCTCTGTGTGGAGTTTGCATGTTCTCCATGTGTGTGTGTGGGTTTTCTCCGGGTACTCCGGTTTCCTCCCACATTCCAAAAACATGCATGTTATGTTAATTGGTGACTCTAAATTGTCCAAAGGTATGAATGTGACTGTGAATGTTTGTTTGTCTATATGCGATTGACTGGTGACCAGTCCAGGGTGTACCCCGCCTCTCGCCCAAAGTCTGCTGGGATAGGCTCTAGCATCCCCGTGACCCTAATGAGGATAAGCGGTATGGAAAATGAATGAATGAATGGAGTGCAATTTTTTTTTGTGCACCTCTATTAACAAACTCCAGGCTCGTACAGTTGGTTGGTGGGTTTATACATTTTTATACATTTAGTGCTTTTAATTTAATAAATAATATTTACCATAGATTAGATTGCAATTAGATAATGTACATATGCTTTTTTTGATGCGATGAAAATCTAGCGCTGCTAAGCTACGGCGCGTGCACAAATATCGTTTTGCTGGCAGCCCAAGTTGACCAAGCTGTAGTTATGACTCTGGGCCCATAACCCGTTAACAGAGTTTTTTCTTGCACGTTTAACGTGACTAAAACCGGCACACAGCAATTTGCTTTTTGTGTGTACGCCTGCGGCTACAGGAACACCGTGATTTATTTTCTGCCTCGTGTGTAGACGATCCAATTTGATTAGAGGTCAGTGGATGCCATGACAACATGAGCCCAAATTGTTGAAGCAAAATAAACAACCAAATGAGAACACATGTCAACATACTTTCCCAAATGAGATTGATACCACTACAGTTATAGTATGGCGACGATATACACATTTTAACATGTAATACGGTGAGAATATAATTTGGGCTGACAGCATCATTTGTGGGAACATTTGATGGGACTTCTTCTGACATTATTGCATCTTAGCAGGTACCAGGTCTGCTGTAGCACCAGATGGTGGTTTATTAGATCTAGTATGTTGTGTGTTTAGTGTGAGGTGCTATTTGCTTACATCTACCACATTCTGGCGTCATGACGTCTCCATGATGCCTGGCACGTGTGACTTTTAATGGGAGGAACATTGCCAAGACTACTTTCTATAGATTTAATACCAGCTTTTGCAATATAGAACCCAGTGACGGTTCTGGCTTGAATGACAGCCCTGTGCAGACCGACGCTGCGATGTGAATATAATATAATATTAACCAAAAAAAGTTTTATTTTTGAGCAGTTACTGTTGTAATTTCCATTTTTTAACCCCATAACTTGTGGGCTGAGGCACACCCCACCTCCCCCATGCTATTTTTGGTTTGGTCACACAGCGGACATTTGATGACGTCTGTGCAGCACGGGGATGCAAGTATCCCACCGGTATCTGCCACACGTTTTGCCCTGATGAGTGCTGAACACAAATAAATGGGATTTTTTTTTTTTTATCCTGGGTTTTGTCCGACCCATTGGACATTCAGCGTCTCTGTTGTTCTGAACTGATATGGAGACTTTACCGATCCCCGGCAACTTTGTCTTTGTTTAAACGACTAGAAACACAGGATAGAATTGACATATACTGTAAATAAATAAACACATTTATGATATAGGCCGGAAAAAATGAACTTCATTCCATTCAATTCTATTTTCCTCTGCTTATCCGGGTCTGGGTCGCGGGGGCAGCAGTTTCAGTAGAGAAGTCCAGACTTCGTGGTCTTTGGCGACCGCCTCCAGCTCCACCAAGAGGACAACAAGGCAACGTGAAGGAGTGGGGGCTCTACTCTGAGCACATCCCAGATGGCTGAGCTCCTCACCCTATCTCAAACTCATTTCCGCCGCTTGTATCCGCGATATCATTCTTCCTGTCATGACCCATAACTCATGACCATAGGTAAGGGTGGGAACGTAGATCGATCGGTAAACAGAGAGCTTTGCCTTCCGGCTCAGCTCTCTCTTCACCACGACGGTTCGGTACAGCGACCGCATTACTGCTGACGCTGCACCGATCCGTCTGTCGACCTCACGCTCCAACCGTCCCAACCAAGATACTTGAACTCCTCCACCTAGGGCAAGACCTCACTCCCAACCCAGAGGGTAAAATCCACCCGTTTCCGACTGAGAACCATGGCCTCGGATTTGGAGGTGCTGAGTCTCATCCCAGACCCCATCAGGGCCACACATCATCTGCAAATAGCAGAGATGAGACTGCGCCTAGAAATTTTGTCCATGAAGGTTATGAACAGAAGTTTTATAATTACGGCGCTAAATTGTCTTATTCTGAAACATTCAAGTCAAAACAGTCATTTTAAAACAATATTATAGAACATGATTGTTGTATAACATAAGTATTTCAAATAAATAACTGCATTATTTCTGAAATAATAAATAAGATGCAGTTTTTAATACATTATAATGTGGGTAATCCACACCACAAATATTTAGTTATTTAAAAAAACAATTCAAATTCAAATACATGCAACCAAGTAGTACAATGAGGTGACAAGCCATGCTTTGCCATGCACTATATCAAGTATTTCTCAGATGTTTGTTTAAACTCATATCGACTGCTAATGCTGGAACCATTAGCTTCACAAAAGATATGTGTTAATTCCACGACAGGAGATATGTGATGTTATACTGTACATAACGGTATCGATATCAGAAATTCAGCGTTAGACAGTATCGGCATATCGGATATCATCAAAAAGTCAATATCGGACATGCCTAGTGTGAGTCTGGCATCTTGCGCGACAGAAAAGGGCTGGTTGTCCAGTACATTCCATGATTTTCCGTTGAATACCTGTTGGCCTCGGAATTGGAAGTATTGAAGGAAGAAGACTTGGTTATCAGGTCACATTTCTGGTTCTATGGTTATTCTCACATTGTTTGTCCTTGCCATCATGCATGCCCATTTCATTACAAATAACATAAAGCACACTCCCTTAAAGGAGGAGGTCTCAGGAGATATCACACATGACAAAAGATTTGTTTTAAACGTATTTTGTTTGAAATTTAAAAATGTATGATGTTGGACATCCATTGTACAGTAGCGGGAAAAAAGTTTTTTGGTAATGGCAACTTTTGTTCTTATGATTACCTAAATCTCTGTCAAAATGTAACCTTTTGGTAGATAAAACGTACCATTTTGGGCAGCATGCCTTTTCATCATGCAAGAGTCCCTGTAAGGTTTTTTCATGCATAGAACCCTCAAAGGAGCAAGCTCATGCTCAATTTGTCCAGCTATCAATGCAGTAGAGTACCTATATTTCTGTAATGGTGAGATGGTATCGCTTCAGGTAAGATGTATATTTGGGTGGTGCACTGGTGATGGTGGTGTGGGTGAGTAAGTAAGTAACAAAGCGCTTCACAGAGTTAAAACATCTTATAAAACATCTGCAGTACCCAGTCTAAACAATATTAATACAACATTTATGGAACTAGAGTGCTGTTCTAAACAAGTGAGTTTTTATCTGTTTTTTGAAAGCATCCACAGAGTCCAAGAAGCGCAGGTCCAGGGGAAGCTCATTGTAGAGTCGGGGAGCGGTAGCTTTAAAAGATCGGTCTCCACGCCTTTTAAAGCACGTACTTGGAACCATCAGAAGGTTCTGCCCAGGCTGTAGGGTTTGATTAAGTCAGTGATGTAAAAAGGAGCCAGTCCATGTACGGCGCAAAATGTCAGCACCAACATTTGAAATGGAATCTGATATTCAACAGGGATTTCAGCACCGGCATAATGTCTTCCCACCTGTTGGTCTTGGTCAAGAGCCTCGCAGCGGAGTTTTGGACAGACAAGCAAGCCAACTCTTTCTTGTTAAGGCTGTGCGGAGTGATTATTTCAAGCTCCTCTTCAGAGACCATGGACCTGTGCTGAGCTACGTTGCGCAGCTGAAAGAAGCCGTTTTTAACCAACTGCCTAAAATGATGTTCAAGCGACATGGCCTCGTTAAGTGCTGCTTAATGGTAGAAAATGGCACTATCCTGGTCAATGATCAATGTCTCGGGTTTTTCAGGTAGAACATCTGCCTCATAGTGAGGTAGTTTGAATTACGTCACTTGCAACAATGTCCCCCCCCCCACCCCCCCCACGTGGCGTCCGTGCGGCCCAAACTTGCACCACCCACCTAGGAAATTTTGTAACTGCGCAGACATTTCCGTGCGGAAAAAAACGGCGCACGAGCAAGAGCTCCTGGTGGAGGAGGTTCAAAAATGCAGACATCTTTATGATTCGGCTCATTAAGATCAACAGATTGTTAATAATTCTTGGAGAGAAATTAATGCCACTCTTGGAAGAGACCATTCTTGTTCATTCTTATTTAATGGGCAAGTTAACCATCTTTTTTATTTTTTTTCCTTAGAAATAACTAACAACATAAAAGTTCTTCCTATTTGTTTAAGCTCACGCTTGTCACAAAGTTGTAAACAACGCTTTCTACTTGTACTAGGGTGTATTGTTGTACGCAACGCTCTGCATTGCCCCCTATTGTCTGGGAAAATATGGGCTAACAGCGGGGACGAGACACCCGGACTATGCTGCGTCTTATTTCACGCACATGCGTCAAGCATAACCCAAGCTTAAGTAGTAGAATATGAATGTATAAAATAAATAAACAGAGTAAGAATTCCTACTGATTTGACCTGGTGTTCTATTTCCTCTTTCTGCCCAAATGATGCATTATGCAGATATGCATTGTGGGTGGTGTGATGGAAATACAACCTCACTCCATGTAGTTGTTGCAGATGTTTGCTTGCGCTTGACTACGACATTCCGCTGCACTGGGGCACCCCTGGGAGCGTGGGGTTGTCACGTGGTGTGGGGTTGGAGGAAGATGATCACACACTGGCGAGAGGAAGGGAACAGTTACATCAAGCAAAAGCTGGAGAAAAAAAGGCCCTGCATGAAAAAGGAAGGCATTGCTAAAAGCTGCATACTTTCTTGCTCAGGGGGGCTGATGAAGATGAAGGAGCAAGTGCTATCTCAAATGCTGACTTGCTTGATTGTGAGTCTGTGTTATTGCACACATGAATTAGACAGGTGATATCACTGCAGGGAAGACAAAAAAGAACGATGTTAGTGAGATTGAATGTTTTCATCCATCCATCCATTTTCCACCGCTTATCCGGGTCCTGGTCGCGGGGGCAGCCGCTTCAGTAGGGAAGTCCAGACTTCCCGGTCCCCAGCGACCTCTTCCAGCTCCATCGGGAGGACACCAAGGCGTTCCCAGGCCAGCTGTGAGACATAGTCCCTCCAGCGTGTCCTAGGTCTTCCCGGGGGCCTTCTCCCGACTGGGCATGCCCGAAACACCTCACCAGGGAGGCGCCCGGGAGGCATCCGGACTAGATGCCCGAGCCACCTCAACTGGCTCCTCTCGATGTGAAGGAGCAGCGGCTCTACTCTGAGCTCCTCCCGGATGGCCGAGCTCCTCACCCTATCTCTTAGGGTGAGTCCAGCCACCCTACGAAGGAAACTCATTTCCGCCGCTTGTATCCGCGATCTCATTCTTTCGGTCATGACCCATAACTCATGACCATAGGTGAGGGTGGGAACGTAGATCGATCGGTAAACAGAGAGCTTTGCCTTCCGGCTCAGCTCTCTCTTCACCACGACGGTCCGGTACAGCGACCGCATTACTGCAGATGCTGCACCGATCCGTCTGTCGATCTCACGCTCCAACCTTCCCTCACTCGTGAACAAGAACCCGAGATACTTGAACTCCTCCACCTGAGGCAAGACCTCACTCCCAACCCGGAGGGTACAGTCCACCCGTTTCCGACTGAGAACCATGGCCTCGGATTTGGAGGTGCTGAGTCTCATCCCAGAAGCTTCACACTCAGCTGCAAACCGCTCCAGTAAACGCTGAAGGTCACAGCCTGATGAGGCCATAAGGACCACATCGTCTGCAAATAGCAGAGACGAGATCCTAAGGTCACCAAGCTGGACTCCCTCAACACCTTGACTGCGCCTAGAAATTCTGTCCATGAAGATTATGAACAGAATCGGTGACAAAGGGCAGCCTTGGCGGAGGCCAACGTTCACCGGAAACAAGCTCGACTTACTGCTGGCAATGCGAACCAGGCTCCTGCTTCGATTGTACAAGGACCGAATGGCACGTAGAAGCGGGCCATCAATCCCGTACTCCCGGAGCACCCCCCACAGGACACCACGAGGGACACGGTCGAATGCCTTTTCCAGGTCTACAAAGCACATGTAGACTGGTTGGGCAAACTCCCACATACCCTCGAGTACCCTTGCAAGGGTGTAGAGCTGGTCCAGTGTTCCGCGACCGGGACGAAAACCACATTGCAGCTCCTCTAACCGAGGTTCGACTAACGGTCGTACCCTTCTCTCCAGCACCCTGGAGTAGACTTTCCCAGGAAGGCTGAGGAGTGTGATCCCCCTATAGTTGGAACACACCCTCCGGTCACCCTTTTTAAAAATGGGGACCACCACCCCGGTCTGCCAGTCCAGAGGTACTGTTCCTGACTTCCATGCAATGTTGTAGAGGCGTGTCAACCAACACAGTCCTCCAACATCCAGAGCCTTGAGAAATTCTGAGCGGAACTCGTCTACCCCCGGAGCCTTGCCACTGGGGAGTGATTTGACTACCCCAATTACCTCAGCCACGGTGATAGAACTGTCCACGTACGTATCCTCAGACTCTGCTTCCTCTATGGAAGGCATGTCAGTGGGATTGAGAAGGGCCTCGAAGTATTCCTTCCACCGACCAACTATATCCACAGTCGTGGTCAGCAAGCCCCCGTCCGCACTGTAAACAGTGTGAACTGGGGGCTGCTTCCCCTTTCTGAGGTGTCGGACGGTTTGCCAGAACCTCTTCGAGGCCGACCGAAAGTCGTGCTCCATAGCCTCACCGAACTCCTCCCACACCCGAGTTTTTGCCTCGACCACCGCCGAAGCCGCGTGCCGCTTGGCCTGCCGGTACCTGTCAGCTGCTTCGGGAGTCCCGCAAGCCATCCATGCTCGATAGGACTCCTTTTTCAGCTTGACGGCAGCCCTAACCCCCGGTGTCCACCATCGGGTTCGGGGCTTGCCACCACGACTGGCACCGACCACCTTGCGGCCGCAACCACAACTGGCTGCCTCAGCAATAGAGGCACGGAATACGGCCCATTCGGACTCAATATCCCGGTCCTCCCTCGAGATGCAGGCGAAGCTCTGCCGGAGATGAGAGTTGAAGACTCGACGAACGGGAGACTCTGCCAGACGTTCCCAGCACACCCTCACTACGCGTTTGGGTCTGCCAGGTCTGTCCGGCATCCTTCCCCGCCATCTAATCCAACTCATCACCAGGTGGTGGTCAGTTGACAGCTCAGCCCCTCTCTTCACCCGCGTGTCCAGAACATACGGACGCAGGTCTGATGATACGACCACAAAGTCGATCATAGACCTGCGACCTAGGGTGTCCTGGTGCCAAGTGCACTTATGGACATCCTTATGTTCGAACATGGTGTTCGTTATGGACAAACTGTAATTCGCACAGAAGTCCAGCAACAACACACCGCACGGGTTCAGGTCAGGGAGGCCGTTCCTCCCAACCACGCCCCTCCAAGTCACACTGTCATTGCCCACATGGGCGTTGAAGTCTCCCAGTAGAACTATGGAGTCACCAGCTGGGGTGCTCTCCAGCACCCCTCTGATAGACTCCAAGAAGGCTGGGTACTCTGAACTGCCGTTCGGCGCATAGGCACAAACCACAGTCAGGACCCTTTCCCCAGCCCTAAGGCGTAGGGAAGTAACCCTCTCGTTTACTGGGGATGACTCCAACACAGAGGCACCAAGCCGGGGGGCTAACAATAAGCCCACACCAGCTCGCCGCCTCTCCCCAGCGGCAACTCCAGAGAAGAACAAGGTCCAGCCCCTCTCAAGGAGTTTGGTTCCAGAGCCTAAACTGTGGGTTGAGGTGAGTCCGACTATATCTAGTCGGAATCTCTCCGCCTCTTCCACAAGCTCGGGCTCCTTCCCCACCAGAGAAGTGACATTCCATGTCCCAAGAACCAGATTTGGTCGCCGAAGCCCAGGTCGCCCGGACACCCGCCCTCGACCACTGCCCAAATCACACAGCACCGGACCCTTATGCTTGCCCCTGCAGGTGGTGGGTCTGCGGGGGGGAGTTCCCGTGCGGCTTCTTCGGGCTAGGCCCGGCCAGGTCCCACGGGTGAAGACCTGACCACCAGGCGCTCGCCTGCGAGCCCCTCCCCCAGGCCTGGCTCCAGGGTGAGGCCCCGGTATCCCACGTCCGGGCGAGGCGCGGTCACTCCTCATGACTCTCTTCATACGGGTCTTCTGAATGTTTTCATCATGACATAATGGTTGTATGCATTTCTGCTCAAGCTTTTTATGTTCTACAATATTGATTACATAGGGAATCAATGCAGGATAATGGCTCAGGGCAAGGGTCAACTTGAAGATGTTATTCATGAGTTTAATTACATTGTGCATGCAGAACATGAGTAAAGATCATGAGCTAGAACATTCCAGCTCAGTGTCTAGTTGCTAAATGCATACAGTTACGGGCAATTTAAGTGATATAACAACTGCAAAGTGTAGCTGTTTTAAGGGCAGATTCAGCCTGAAAATTGCAAAAATTGACTCCTCTGAAAAGTTTATCTGCCATTTTTGCCATTCCCCAAACGCTGCGACCTTAACGGTGCAGTTGAAGTGACCTGTTAAAATCAGATTTGAACCACAAACCTGAAAAAAAGTAATGAAACTTGACCCATCAAAAAAGTGCAGTTTTCTGCCATTTTTGGGTCTTGCCGGGCCCCCTATGAGCATGTGGGATGTTTCCCCCACCTCCCGAACCTATAATAAGGGACCTACAAATGAATTTTTAAAAAATTGTTTTAATGTTTTTAGGACTGTCAAAAATAGGTAACAAATTTATTTCATTATTGACTTTAACATTTTTAGCTTAAATAACGCATGTGCACCATATAGAGAGACACAATGGCATCCCCCACACACTGACGTGCTTTTATAACTTTATTCTAACCTGAACACATAATGCTCTGCTCCTACTAAACCATCCATCCATTTTCTATGCCGCTTATCCTCATTAGGGTCGCAGGTATGCTGGAGCCTATCCCAGCTGACTTTGGGCGGGAGGCAGGGTACACCCTGGACTAGTCACCAGTCAATCGCAGGGCACATATAGACAAACAAACATTCACACTCAGATTCACACCTATGGACAATTTAGAGTCGCCAATTAACCTAACATGCATTTTTTTTGGAATGTGGGAGGAAACCGGAGTACCCGGAGAAAACCCACGCACGCACGCACGGGGAGAACATGCAAACTTCACACAAAGATGCCCAACGGAGAGTCGAACCCTGAACCTCCTGACTGTGAGGCCGATGTGCTATCCACTCGACCAACGTGCGGCCCCTGAAGCGACTAATACATACAAATAAATCAAACTGTGTACTGTCATTTATTGTTTTGCACATAAAATACAGTAAAAATGGTCATATTTGACACAAGGTTGCAAATAGTGATTAATCATGATTAATAATTTTGAAAACTGATTAGTTTGATTCAAATTTACAATCATTTGAAAGCTCTAGTTAGTTTGTTTGTCATGTGAGACGAATACAGTTACTACGGTTAAATGTCCAATTTTTTGTGTTTTTCTTCACAAACTACAGTAATACGACTACAGTAATATTGCCCAATGCACCCATACATATTATTATTATTCAGGTTGCTCGTCAATCTCACTCACACTTACAGCATGTGGGAAATATTCAGCTTTCTTAGTTGCCAACTTGACGGTGGGACTTAAAGAGAAATTATAGTGCAATGGCAGATTGATTAGCGCGTATGGCCGTTATTCCAGTTATGTACTAAATAGTTCATTGATGTGGACTCCTTTTGGAATTTAAAAGTGGAATGCATTATTTATTTTCATTACAGAAAAAAAATCATCAGATCTCAGAGGTTCCACTCTACAATATTTAAGTATATATCTAAATTTAATCATATTTAATAATAGTATTTAATATTTGAGGTGCTGTCTAGTTCTTTGTAAGCAGGAGGTTGACTAATTGACCAAAAATCAAAAGCCCAATGTGCTGTTTTTGCTGGCATGCAGAAAAAAGTGTGCATATAAAAGCCACTTCACAAGAGTAACTGGACAGAAGACAACCGAACGGAACAGCCAGAAACCCAGATGGCTAAGCTGAGGGTGCCCATTCTAGGACCACAAACTTGAGGTTATCAGTCCTGACATATGGCTGCTTCCGTGATCCAAGTCTGCTTCTCATCTGGCCCGGGGCACTGATCCAGTTGTTCTGTTCAGTGACACCAACTCCAGATGATACACCAAGTCTCATTGAAGAGAAAAGTACACACTATTAACTATGTCGTCATCCTTGCTTTGACTGCAAGCTACACACATCTGGAACATGTGGAAAAAATACACTGGTGGAAAAAGAGACTAATTAAGAAAATAAACATTATTTTTAGCCACACTTACAGTTTGGAGAATGGTACTTTGGCATTTTGCTGCAAATGCATACTGCATGTGAAAAAAAGTAGAGGTAATTTTCATTGCGGAGCTCACTGTGCTCACCAACACTTGATTACATTTTGTGTTTGACCTTCTGCTCTCACACGTTGGATTGATTGTGGATCCAGTTAGCTTTTATAGCTGATGATGGGTCAATGAGGCTTGTTGGTTATTCCCCACAAACACTCCCACTACCACACCTTCCATTCACCCTGCGGGACATCAATATTCCCATGACCCCTGGAAACACCACACGGGGTGTGCCAGGGGTGCAGCTTTGCATAATCAATAGGTTGGGAAAAATAATTTTAAAAAAGCAAGTGCAGAGATGTGAGTTACAACACCTCCTCAGCACCTCCCACCTGACTAGAGGAGGAGGAGGAGGCCAATTGGGAATCGATTGCTCGGAGTCAGAAAAGGACAACAGACAAGGACATCCTGGCACGTGGAGATAATTTGGCCCTGTTGTATCAATTTGTTCCCGTCTATGTCTCTTAGGGTGTGTGCGCACTAGTGTGATTACCCCTCCCCGTCCTAAACCCTGCTGGCCTGCGCTCACGCTGAACTTCAGCCTGTTTGGTTTTCCCATCACTCCTAATCTGCTGTTTTACTGCAATTTCCCCGACTTTTTTTTTTTTACACGATTTATTTACACGACTATTACACGATTAGTGGTTGGCTACGGCCTATAAGGTGACTATAAGGGTGATATTTCACGTCTAGAGATGAGATAACTCTAGAGATGTCTGTTATTTCCGAATCATCAGAGCATGCAGCGATCGCATTACAGTCATTCTATGACACCGCTATGTGTGTGTGCGTGTCCATCCAAATCTGCTGTTATCTGGCCTACCTATTTCAATCATGTCACATATCAGAGCACTAAACAAATCTGCCAGACATTCAAATGTGAAGTGGGCCCAAGCAGGGTAAGATTATCCCAGTGTGAGTTTGGGTATTAGGTAACACTGTCGCCCCAAGAACACTATCTCCTTTGGGGGTGTTGAATGCCATGAGGGCAAGCAGGGTGGCTACCACCTGTGGGTAGGGCTGAGTGTCGTTTAAATATTATCCGATACCAGTGCCAAATTGGTATTTTTGACAGCGTTGACACACCGGAAAACATAAAAATTTTGTTCAAACGCAATGCCTTTTAATGTTTACGGAATTTTGGGACATTCGAGTTAAACAGAATAGCCATTTAAGTACTTCAATAATAGAAATAAAATGGTTACTAAGTAATCAATTTACCAATCGGAAATAAAATCCACAACAAAGTGTCATAATGATCAGAGCAAAAGCAACAGCAATACAAAACACAGAAACAACCTGCTTGTGTTGTCATATTGATGTTGCGAATTTGGCTGCTCCTAAATGCACATCGCTTGCCGTTACTGTAAGTGATGGACAGCAAGGAAGTGTTGTGTCCCCTGTCGCGGACAGTGAAGGAGAAATGCGTGTGCGGGCCTTGAATTAAGCACTGCTGTTGGTGTGTTAAGATTGGCAAAACTTTTTAAAAAGAGCGTCAGACGTTCAGACACTTGTTGCTGGTGGCTGAGTCTGCAAAAATTCATCCATCCATTCATTTATTATGCTGCTTATCCTCACTAGGGTCACGAGAATAATGGAGCCCATAGTCAATAATTTAGCAGTGAAATGAGGCACTGAGAGATACTTTTCATTTACGTGCACACTGGTGCCATTATCATACAGCGATTCGGTACGTTTTATAGGACATTGCCTATCACTTGCGTCATGATGAGGCTGCTCACCTGTGACTTGATTGACACGTATAGTGACGGCCTGTTGGACGCTGAGAGACAGATGGAGACAAGAGATGACTGCATGCTGCTTTGCTCCGGGTGAGCTTCCTCCTCCTCTTTGTCTCTGCATCTGGTCTGTCGATGAGGGATGAGGGATGGCCGCTCCCCAGAGGGCGAGAGGGAGTTTCAAAGTGGAGACATGACAGATAAGCAGTCCTGCTGAGAGACTTAATCCTGCTGTTATGCCTCACAACCACACAACACTTGAGGTTTTTTGGCCAGACTAGAGGCCAGTCAGTGTTTATGTTGTTTGTTTTTGCAGGAAACTACTCAGCCAATAACCACTGTACTTTATGAGGCGTTCTTAAGGAATAAGATATGATTCATTTTGGTGGGGATCTAGATAGATCCAGAAATGTAGCCTTTATTATTGCCAAAACAATCCACAGAATGGCTTCTTCTTGTCCAGAAGTTGGCCTGTTTTAAACCACCTTTTAATGCATATAACTGCCACCTACAGCATCGGAGTGGAATAAAAGGGACTGCATTTTTTTTGTTTGTGTTTGTACTTTTTACAAAAGCATAATACATTTATTATCAGGGTGCACTCAGACTGGGACAGTTCTTTGAGATTACCCTCCACTCATTCAGCCTTTAGCATAATCGGGTGCACCATCACTTCATAACACAAAACTATGGGACTAATGTAATAAGGTAAATTGATAACATGTCAGAAAACGACTATGATTCCATGGCAGATTTATGTTGCACTCTTGTTGGAAGCTTCCCTTGTTAGTTTGTTATTATTTTGCTTGTACTTTCTAGTTATTTATATTGTGCAAGAACACAATTGATTACATGGATCAGAACGCCCGAATGAACGATGTGATCGTGAAGGGGCTCCAGATGAAAAAAAAGGGCCTCATGCCAGAGCAGTCGGGAATAAAGATGGACCAGAAGAGGAGGATGTCGCAACAAGTTGCTACTTTTCTACATTAAAAGGAAGTGGATGTAGACATCAACACCATCGATGCTTGCATCCCACTGTTTGGCAGGAACAAAACCGCACCCGTTATCACTGTTAAATTCTCAAACAGGAAACTCAAAACCGCACTGCTGAAGTAGGGAAAGAAGCTGAAAGGAACAAATGTCTACATGAATGAGCATCTGACCAAACGTAACGCTGACATTGCCAAGAAAGCACGTGACTTGAGGAAGCAGAGTAAGGTCCAAAGCACTTGGAACATCAACTGCAACATTTTCATCAAGTTAAATGGAGGACCAGAAGCGAGAGTGCTTGCTGTTAAAGACATCAGTGACCTGGAAAGGTACTAAAGATCATATCAACATGACAACATGGAACAGGAAAACAACTCAGAAACAAGAAGGATGCAGAAGAAGTATCAGGTTCCAGATCATTTAGAAAAGCCATCAGCATGACACAAGGAACGGATCAACTGGATGCACCGGAATTACGTACCCATTTATCTACATATAAAGACACTCAAAACACAATACTGACATCTTCGCCTAAAGGACCACACTTTATTTTGTTTTTTACTTCTTTTCCGATATCTAAAAATGACTGCTGTTATTAAACGGAGGAATAATAATAACCTATACATAGGCAACACGTTAGAAAGTAAGACAACGTCAGACAATATTTGAATCAACTCAGGGATCCCTTCAAAGCAGTCATGATCTCAGATTCTTGGATTCATGTTGACAAGGGCAGGGACTTTGAACTGGAAGGTCAATAATATAATAGCTAGAACCCAACAATAACGATAGTCGTGTCTTTATCACTAACTCTTCATCCTGGTGAGGACATTGTCTGTCCTCACCCACAATCCATCTACGTCCTGTTCTCTTTATTTATTGGTATTTATTATGGTTGCTATATAATTTATTTACTGTGACAAGAATTTTGACTACTATTTTATCACATTACCTTATTTGTGTATTTTAAACGGACTAAGAACACATTAGGAATGCGGTAAGTGTACAAATGTATTGAAAATGGTTGAATCCAATGGGGGTAGGATTACATAAGCTTTACTTCTTCCTACGTCTTTTGAACATGAGGAAATGTCAGTTGTATTATGTGACGTATTCCAATGAAACTTGTATGCATGATCCAATAATATTATACTATTACCATTACCAAGGTACCATAATCAATGCCATTGCCAATATGCTTCCCTTTTATTTTGTTTGCCATATGTCATACATTTTAGTACATAAAGTGGCACCTCAGTTTATGTTATTAATTAGCTCCAAAAGGTCAGACGATAACTGAAAAGTACAAAAACCAAAGCAAGTTTTTCCATAGGAAATCATGTAAATCCAATTAGTCCATTCCAGATGCCCCAAAAATAGATTTTCTAGAGAATGGTTATAGTTTTACATGTGACTCAACAACGGTCTGTTTCTTATTGATATACATGTTAAAAAACACTGTGTAATAATTAAATAGATCTAAAATCGGCCGTACGGTGTCGAGTGGCTGACATGTGGCAGAGTCACCAGATCTGGAAAACCTGGGTTCGAATCTCTGCTCGAGATCACTGTGTGGAGTTTGAATGTTTTCCTTGTGCGTGCGTGGTTTTTCTCCAGTTTCCTCCCAAATTCCCAAAACATGCATGCTAGGTTAATTGGCAACTCCGAATTGTCCGTTGGTATGAATGTGATTGACTGGCGACCAGTCCATGGTGTACCCCTCCTCTCACCCGAAGTCAGCTGGGATAGGCTCCAGCAAACCCTTGCGACCCTAATGGGGATAAGCGGCATAGCAAATGGATGGATGGTCTAAAATCATCTTGTCAGTCAGATTTGTACTTTTATTTCAAGTATATTTAATCTTGTTTTGATTGCAATTCGGAGGAGACACAAATAAGAGTGCTCCACAAGTTCTGCCAAGCAAAAAGTGATGACCAGGAAAATAACTGCGCACTTCTGATGTTATACTCTATATAAATTGGCAAATAATAACATGTTATTGTTTATGATTACAAATGATCTGTTTTGTCTGGATATTTTAAAACAATGATGCAATTTGTCTCATTATTTGATGCTATGGATAACATTTCTTTGTAGTTTTTCTTGGATGAGTAAAATCTGATACTGCTCTTGAATACAATACAGACAGTCACCAGCGGCTGACCTACACCCGGTCAATAGATACTCTACCCCATCTTATCCTTACACCCCCTTGCCCTCACCGTCTGCACTGTGCCAGCTGTGGGTACTTTCAGTCCTATTCTGGGTAACATGATTCCGACTATGGTGACACTCACAGCAGGCAAGCATCTGCTGTGGGACAACTGTGTCCCACTCACATGCTGTTTATGTGGGATGAGCTTCCAATGTGCGTGTGTGTGAAATGTCGACGTTTGTCCCATAAACTGCTGACGCTAACAAATATGACAATCAATACTTGCTTGACTGTAAGTGCTCACTATCTGGTTACAAGCGTTTTTTAGCCAATTGGATTTAACTAAACTGTTTGTCAGCATGTTTAGGTGCGTGTCCTTCCTGCATTAGAGTTCAGCATCTCCTAAAAATATGAAAAACATGACTGACATTCAGATTTCTTACTCCAGCTCACTCTATTTGGCACCTGTCTTTGGCCACCGCGTGAACTCCCGATCGTAGTCTGCCGGCACAGCGCTCCGTGGAAATCTGCCCCATCTGTAACAACAGCGGCAACACTTGCACCTTGGGCCAGAACGGCCTCCCATCTGCCGTCCTGGCAGCGCGCACATGCATGGAGATTATCTCCTTAATCTCACTGCGGAAAAACCACAGCGCCTTCACATGCATGCACACAACCATCACGCCATCTTTGGCTGGACGGAGGTCAGATAGCGATCACAAGGCTCCCAAGAGAGTGAAGGCAGGGAGGCTGGTAACATGACCTCTGCAAGAACTTCGTCGTGAGCTCACTCACTTTGTGGTGGAAGGAGCAGTTCAGTCATATATGTGCACATAACATAATAAAATGAATATCCAGGTGGTCCTTGGGTTACACCGTTCCAAGCTAAACCCGTTTGTGGTTAAGTACGTACTCAACTAACTAATCAATTACTTAATTTTGGTCCGTAAACACTGGACTTGCTAGGGAACCCGAATTACAGCTGCACGCAGTGAATAACGTCTCTTATTACGAAATGGTTACAGAAGGGGGCCGAGAATAAGAAAAGTCATCAAAAGTAAAGATGGACATCATCAGAAGCTCTGCAAGCGGAGAAACACCCTCCAAAATTGGCCACATTTTTGGTCAACTTTGACGCCTATTATTAAGGATAAGACATGTCTCCTTGACCATGCCAAATGATCTGCTTCTATGAAAGTGACAGTGATAACATCTCAGTACCTTCTGCAGATTGTTCTTCTACTTCCTCCTCCATCTCCGTCTTCTGCGTTCCAAACGATAGAAAAACGGATAAAAAGGGAGACCTCTGTAGTGCACGTAATGAGATACACTTATGCCACCTACAAAGACACCTCCAAGAACCTCCAACAAGGTGCTGTTCAAAATAATAGTAATAATTTTTGCCACCTGTCTCTGGTTTTGCCCCCCATTACAAGGCAACAAGGATCATTTTATAAATGTCATAAATTTTCCCCTCTCCAAATAACTTTTTAATCAAAGTACACTGTTCTTCCATACAATGTCTTGAACGCCCCATTGTCCTCAGGCTTTCAAAGAGAAATGCATGTTCAACAAGTGCTGCATAAATCGGCGCCACCAGATTCACGTCAGTTTTTTTCACACGCCTACGCCTAACGGTTAACTTTTCCAAACGCAGACCTAACGGGCGAGTGTATGGCGAAGCTAACCGGTGTGATCTGGCTAAGTGTGAATGTACCAGTAATGTAGTTGGAGGAGCATAAATATCTGAAAATAATAATAATAACAATGTCGTTTGGTTAAAATACATGTCACATTATATGCAAATGGAGCATTGTTGGCATTTAACAAAGAGATTAAGACCTATTTTAGGTTTAATTTAGATAATAAGATCCAATTTACATCACAGTCTATGAACAGAACTCGTACCCGAGGAACTCTTGTATTGACTTTTCTCACCGTATTTCTGCATGCTAACAATTATATTGACAGAGAATTGGAGACGCTTTATTAGATATAAGCTGAGAAGGTTGGTTCTGGGCCGCTTAGGATGACAGCACAGTATTTGTTTCTTCCTTCAGTAGTGAAAGTTTTATAAGAGTGAATCCCTCACAAGTTAACCTCGTGAAAATACTCAGTAATGCCCTCAAAAGACACACCAACTCACCTTTGCCCTACCCACAATGCAGCAGCTGCCTCGGGACATGATGCATTACGACACACTTTGCTAGCTGGACTGGAGGTAACGGCAAGGAGGTGGCAGGGAAATTGTTGGACTGTTTTTGTGTGCACACTTAAAAAGATTGGTGATTAATTATTCAGCCGGGTCCTTTGCTGTCCCTGCAGCGAACGCAACATCTGTCATTTATTTAAAGACTCTTGCAGGGAGTCCTCTCACAAACAGATGACTCTTTCATGCATCTATTGTATATGTAAGTTCCAAAAAAAGACAAAAGACACATTAAAATGTGTATTCCTGGCAAACAACTCCATCACTAGGTTCGTTTAAAAAAATAGGACAGTTGACTTTCACTTTATTCGATTACTACACACTTGCCACTAGTTTGTCTTTGTTAATGATCAGCTGTACCAAACACTATTTTACACCACACGCTTTTGCTTCTGCGGGCTTGCTAGTACTAATAACTCCTAAGGTTGCCACTTTTTTCAGCCTGCATGTAGTGTAAGCCATGAATATTAAATGACAGGAAGTTCAAACAATGACCAAGTCTGATTCTTGTGTGTCTCAATAAACATCACAGTAACGTTACAGGAGACACCGAGTGACCAGTGTAAAGTACTGGACTTCATTACCATCTTTGAATGAACCTTTACATGTCTTATATTCGTATTTTACTTCATTTAGTTATTTTTATGCTTGGAAGTCAGGAAAAGCCGTGCACGCGTGGGTTTTCTTCAGGTACTCCCACATTCCAGAAACATGCATTAGGTTAGGTTAAATGGCGTCTCTAAATCGTCCCTTAGAGAGTAAATGTGAGTGTGAATGTTTGTCTATATGTTTCCTGCGATTGACTGGCGACCAGTCCAGGGTGGACCCCGCCTCCCGCCCATAGTCAGCTGGGATAGGCTCCGGCATACCCGCGACCCTAATGAGGAGAAGCGGCATAGAAAATGGATGGATGGATGGCTATATTCTACCACAAAACAGCATGATTCATTAATATATATAAAATGGCATTTTATTTGGTAAAACACTAAACCGCTTATGACTCAAGATGTTCAAGCCTGCGTACAACTTCGGCCATGACTTGTCTTTACTTGAGATTTAAGGAGGAATTAAAGACTTGAAACTTGCAAAACACCAACTTTCTCCCACAAGTACTGCACTGAAAAAGTCTTCAACTACCATTAGTTTTGATGGCAATGGTAAAGGTTTTTAGACACATTCTCATCCAATAATATGGGCAGGTGTGTCCAAACCTATGACTGTGTAACTACAACTTCCCTCAACTGTGTTGGATAGATCGGAGACCACTTCCTGGTTCATGGAGGAGCTGTGGATTTATGATTCTGGGGGGTGGAGTGCACCATTGCTGCATTCAGGATGTAAAGTACTTGAAATCCATTTCTGAATGTATCCCTTTATTCAGATCTCCCTAACGCAGATAATGGGTGGTTCCTTTTGTCAAAATTCCTAATGAGATGACTGCAAAGCAAACAGATACTTTTCAACTACATTTATTAAAAAATAACAAACATAGAACAAAAACACAAAAACAACAACCAGTGCCCCCCAGACAGGATGAGACAGCAACATGTTGAAAAGCATACAAACCAGCAAACTGTCATCTAGCAGCATCCAAATGTTGGAATCTCCAAAAACATCATTTATATATTTAAATATATAGTTGTTTTTTTTTTTAGCCCTGCCAAGCTACACACTTTACAACATACACAGAGCTTTATCTCTCCTTAGTGCAGAAAAAAGAAAATACCCTTAATAAAATAAACAACTTTAGGTTAAATAAGCTTAAATAACAGTGTTAAATACAAGACACTTCTGTGGCCGATATGTACACAAATAAACACATTTGGCATTGTAATTGTGGTTCACTGGCGTTTCTGCTCTAATGCTCTCAAAAACCTCGGCATGAGAATACATTTTGCTGTTATAAACTACGCACGCACGCGCGCACACACACGCACCCACTTATAGACACAATTTTCAATCAGTGAGCCACAGACAAGGCGTGTGTTTAGAAAAGCCGGGAGAGACAATCCAATTTACACCCAAGAGTTTTAGGCACAATCTCCTGTTTTAGAACTGCTTCTCTCCTTGGTTGTGCTAACCGCTTCATAGTTTTTCCCCCTCGAACAAAGTTTTGTTAACTACAACATTTTATTATTGCTAGAACGGCGTGACAGTGAATGGAGACTACCGACAATCATGTGTAAGGAAAAGCACCTTTGAACTTCACAACTGCTGCTTATGTGATGCTTCATCACAACACTCAAGGAAAGCAAAGGTGGATTGAAATGAAAGAAAAATTACTTTGGGAATCAAAAAGTCTCAAGTTGAGCTACATTCATTAATCCTCTTGCTGTACTTCTCGCCACTCGGAAAGTGTGCACCACAACATTCCTGCTTCCCAGACACAGTGTGTGGAGTTTGATGAGACTACAGCAGCAAGTACAGTAGACGGACGTGACAGACAGTATGTAAGGTAGGATAGGATCCGTGTTGAGGACAGTCAAGAGCTTTACATTCCAATACTGCAAGATGATCCTCTGGAAGAATTCCTCTCCCGTGCCGGAGTTGAGGGAAATTCCCAGAAGGCGTCTCAGATGGTGTGATGGAGAAACTGTTAGTGTCACATACGGCCCTGCACGGTCTCCCCACACAGGAATGCTTTCTTTCGCCCTCCCAAGACAATTCCCAGTCATCAGTGTGAGAGGCTCAGGGTTTCTTGTCGATACTGTGAAAGAACCACTCTGTGAACTTCCTGAGCTGAGCCGCCGCCGTCTGACTCTCTTCCTGCAGCCGCATGTTGTCCTGCCTCAGGTGCTGCACCTCCTCCTGTAGCATGGCCTTGTCCTCCTTTTCCTAAACATACAGGAAACAAGAAGGTGCAGTGTCAAACATACTGTTAGTTCTATAAATTCACTTTTTGCAAACAACATAGACTGAAGAGATGCTTTTAAAAATGGCAAATTGGCTTTCAAAATCAAAGCTCTGGATGATTCTGGATGCGTTTTTAAAAATCAGCGACCGATTATAACATTATAGTAGTTCCTTCATTACCATCCTAAATTTGGTTCCAGACCCGACTGTGAATGGATACGTGAATTTCCTCAAAGTGAGATTATTTATAAATCAAACATTGTCATAGCATAGAAAACCTCCATACGACTTTCTAAATATGCTTTTTTTTAACATTCTTAGACCTCTCCAGACATAAAATAACACTTTTACAGTTAATTTTTACAATGATATTGCTTAATATAATAGACATAATAATAGAAAATAAGACATAATATATACTCACACATGTTAACTTTGGATAATTGCTTGTTGCTGTTTGTTTACTTCCGGTACTTTCTGTGGCGTCTCATCAATGTAACATTGCTGACACCTAGTGACCAATGTAAAACACTGCATACCACAAAGTGAATTTAAATGCATTTTCCGAATGCCTTTTATTTGTGTTTAAGTTCATTACGTAATTGTGATGCACAGATTTAATTTAGGGCCAAAAATACGCTAATCTTCTTTCATTTTCGAACATGCATGCATCTAAAAAAAAACTTTAAACTTATTTCAATGACTTTCAACTAGTGGTCTTTGCCTGGGCACAAAAAATGCAAAACATGTTTATCTATTTATTTTAACACCCCTCTTCTGTGTGTTATTTTCATTTTTAAATGCTGCCGAAAAATACACGTGAACTTGGTTGGACTTACCAACTTCTAACCCTGTTGTTGCATGACAAATGCATTAAGTTTGAAAAAATAGTTTGCAAAATCAATCCTTTTCTACTGCTCATCCTGTGTAGGGTTATGGGCGAGCCGGAGCCCATCCCAGCTGACTCTGGGTGAGAGGTGGGGCAAATGCTGGATTGGGGACCAGTCAATCACAGAATGTACATAGACAATCATTCATACTCACCTGCACACCTTATGGACAACTCATATAAAATTGCTAACCTTTTTAGAATGTGGGAGTAAGCGTTATCTTGCTAAAAAGAAAACAGCCTCCACAGCGGAGATAACGGGGCATAATTCAATCAATTCCACAAAAAAATGAAGTGGCTGAAAGCAGCACAATTACAGACACATCCGGTTTTAATCATTGAGCTACTAATGGGCTACATTAACATAGCAAAGAAGCCCTTTTTCAGTTTGATAAAAGTGCCCTTCCTTCTCTTTTTTAAGCGCATGATTAGAGGTGGGAAACATGAAGGTCTGACACAGAAGAAGAAAGGGAAGCAGGCTATTGAATGAAGGGGACAAGTTGGTATTGTGCAGGCCTCACAGGGCACAAGTGACTCAGAGTCTATTTTGAGCTGGACTGGAGAGCAAAGAGAACAAATTAAAATATTTGACGCTACCTTGCGGAGGTCATGCTGCAGCTGCCTGAGGATCACCTCAAGCTGGTTGACTTTGCCAGTTAGCGTTGACGGGGAGCTGCAGAAGGAGAGACGGTGTTATTCTACAACAGGCCACGCATGAAGTGTTTGTGCCCGTGCGTGTACTTACTCCGCCCCCAGTGCCGCTCCTTCCGCCTCCACCACTCGCCTGGTCAGCTCTCTTGATATCTCCAGAGCTTCTGCACGCTGCATGTCCGTCATCGTGCAGAAAGATGCCACGCGCTGGTCTACAGACACACCAGGTAACATATGATCTGACATCAGGAACTCAGCTGAGAATCTCTTCCAGCCTCGTGTGAATGAATGTTTGCGTTAACGGCAACTTGGATACTCGCGCCCTTCTGTAGGGCGATCAGGGCACTGACACTATGGAAAAAGGTGGCAAACAGAGCATCAAGTCTACCCCCGCTCTCAGAGTTTCCTGTAGCAGCTGTTTGGTTCTTAATGGGCTGGTTTCTCACAGCGCCAAGAGGCATCAGACATGCTTGTTTTATCGTATCAAGCCCTTAAGCTTCCACAAATCCCACTAGAAAACCCAAACTTAGCATGTTATGCTTTGGACTGCTCAGTTTTGCGACATAATGCCCTTTTCTTCAGTAAGCACCCTCTGTGTGTCGTGCTCCGCCGGTGTGAGAGCAAAGATAGGAGGATCTGCATATTCATAGACGAGATTAAGAAAACCCTTCCTTTAATGTAGCCCCCCACATTAGAACTAATCCGGTTGGAGACAAAAGCTAATTGCGTCTGGAGGTGGTTGCTCAGACGAGCCAGGAAAAGGACACCAAGCTGTCATTTACATATGAATGAATATTTTCTTCATATACACGCACGTGTTTACAATATTAAGGGCATTGAAAAGTAGTCCGTGTGTTTTGGAGGATGCTGCTTGACAAAATAAAAGTATTGCATACACAATCGTCTCTTGCCACTTAGCGGTTGAAATTTCTCGGCTTCACAGATGTGACAATAGCCCAAGCAGGAAGTATTCTGCCCAGAAAACTCTCCCAATGCTACTATGTGAGTCTATGTTAGTTCTTATGCGTGCCATCCCTCGTACATTGCGGTTCGAACGTCACTCCCTCACACCCTGTTGTAGTTCTTCAAAAACCTGAAAATGATGACCTCTTGTATTTGTGGATGTCTGCAGCCTATTATTAGTCACAAAATATTGGCAGACAAGTTATATGTAGTACTCTGGTCATTAAGTCACTAGACCTTCACACCGCATGTCATTAACCACGGCATGTCCGACATGACACAGAAAAAAACAATGAACAATAGAAGTGTAAAAGTGTCTAGGGTGTGTGTATTTCATGTTTAACAATAGTAAAAAATTGTATTTAGAAAGTCATAAGCAGGTTTTCTATGCTCAATATGCAAAATATTCAATGTAATAATATTGAATCCTACTTTGCAGGAACCGACTTATCAGGGTTGGGTCTGGCAAATGGGGCTCACCATGAAGGCTCGTTAGAAAGTCCAGAAGTACAAACTTACTGAAACTATCCAAACATGGTAAGACCTATTTTAATCCGCATTTACTTTGTAGTCCACCATTGTGTGTGTGTCTCAGGTTCCAACGCTTTGCTCCAAGCAGAGCCGGTGTAACAAACCTGGCACAACAACAGCCTGAAGACGCACTGTGCTCCAACAACGAGCCTCCACAGCGTCGTTCTCGACCAGTCAGGGCCGCACGTCACACTTTGCATCATCATTACTGTTTTTATTACTTTTAAACGCTTTGCTACGTGCAAAGCAGCAAAAAAATGCATCTGAGAGGCCTGCGTACAGAGTGCTCATTAATTATGACAAATGAGTGGTCACAAGCTACATTGCCGGCTCATTGGACACGGGAGTCAGAGTGAGTTCAGGCTCGTGACAAATGGGAAATACTCTGCAAGCTGCCTCATAAAAGTACTTTAACTTGAAGGAAAAGGAGGGGAAAAAAGCAGGATGGTGACTGTGATGTGATGATAAGATGTGTCACTGCGACTTAAATGCCATTAAAGAGCTCTTGGATTTGACAGGAACCAGTCACCCGCATCAACTTGACAAGACACACTAGAGGTCAACATAAAAACTACTACTACTGCTACAAATACTTCTGTTAGGGAGGTAATGTTTTGGTTTGTGTTAGTAATATTACACCAAAAACATCTTTTTATGTCTTATTATGTTTTGTTGCGAATTAAAGTGATAAAGGGAAGGATCTTGGAATCTTTTGTTCATCTTTTTGCATATCTTGATTCCGATGCATTCTACTTCATTTCTGTATTAGTTGGCAACCAATTTGTAACACATTCCCACCACGTGGAACAATACAGAGTAGGAGGTTACACTCGAGGCGCCACCAGACCAGCTCACCCCCACCTTCAATCCCTCCTGCTAGTATGCTCTCCTCCATTTTAGGATCAACATTTTCAGGAAAAAGGGACTGACTGCAATTATTAGATTAGATTCATCTTTACAATCCTCCCTGTCTCGCTTCAATTGCCACTTCACACGACATAGCTAAATTCCATTCCATTACATTTTCTTCCGCTTATCCCGGTCCGGGTCGCGGGGGCAGCAGTCTCAGTAGGGAAGTGCAGACTTCCCGGTCTCCGGCGACCTCTTCCAGCTCCACTGGGAGGACACAAAGGCGTTCCCAGGCTAGTTGTGAGACATAGTCCCTCCAGCGTGTCCTAGGTCTTCCCTGGGGCCTTCTCCCGCCTGGGCATGCCCGAAACACCTCACCAGGGAGGCGCGCGGGAGGCATCCGGACTAGATGCCCGAGCCACCTCAACTGGCTCCTCTCGATGTGAAGGAGCAGCGGCCATCTCTTAGGGTGAGTCCAGCCACCCTACGGAGGAAACTCATTTCTGCCACTTGTATCTGCGATTTCGTTCATGACCCATAACTCATGACCATAGGTGAGGGTGGGAACGTAGATCGATCGGTAAACAGAGAGCTTTGCCTTCCGGCTCAGCTCTCTCTTCACCACGACGGTCCGGTACAGCGACCGCATTACTGCAGATGCTGCACCGATCCGTCTGTCGATCTCACGCTCCAACCTTCCCTCACTCGTGAACAAGAACCCGAGATACTTGAACTCCTCCACCTGAGGCAAGACCTCACTCCCAACCCGGAGGGTACAGTCCACCCGTTTCCGACTGAGAACCATGGCCTCGGATTTGGAGGTGCTGAGTCTCATCCCAGAAGCTTCACACTCAGCTGCAAACCGCTCCAGTAAACGCTGAAGGTCACAGCCTGATGAGGCCATAAGGACCACATCGTCTGCAAATAGCAGAGACGAGATCCTAAGGTCACCAAGCTGGACTCCCTCAACACCTTGACTGCGCCTAGAAATTCTGTCCATGAAGATTATGAACAGAATCGGTGACAAAGGGCAGCCTTGGCGGAGGCCAACGTTCACCGGAAACAAGCTCGACTTACTGCTGGCAATGCGAACCAGGCTCCTGCTTCGATTGTACAAGGACCGAATGGCACGTAGAAGCGGACCATCAATCCCGTACTCCCGGAGCACCCCCCACAGGACACCACGAGGGACACGGTCGAATGCCTTTTCCAGGTCTACAAAGCACATGTAGACTGGTTGGGCAAACTCCCACATACCCTCGAGTACCCTTGCAAGGGTGTAGAGCTGGTCCAGTGTTCCGCGACCGGGACGAAAACCACATTGCAGCTCCTCTAACCGAGGTTCGACTAACGGTCGTACCCTTCTCTCCAGCACCCTGGAGTAGACTTTCCCAGGAAGGCTGAGGAGTGTGATCCCCCTATAGTTGGAACACACCCTCCGGTCACCCTTTTTAAAAATGGGGACCACCACCCCGGTCTGCCAGTCCAGAGGTACTGTTCCTGACTTCCATGCAATGTTGTAGAGGCGTGTCAACCAACACAGTCCTCCAACATCCAGAGCCTTGAGAAATTCTGAGCGGAACTCGTCTACCCCCGGAGCCTTGCCACTGGGGAGTGATTTGACTACCCCAATTACCTCAGCCACGGTGATAGAACTGTCCACGTACGTATCCTCAGACTCTGCTTCCTCTATGGAAGGCATGTCAGTGGGATTGAGAANTATCCTCAGTCAAGGTCAGCAAGCCCCCGTCCGCACTGTAAACAGTGTGAACTGGGGGCTGCTTCCCCTTTCTGAGGTGTCGTACGGTTTGCCAGAACCTCTTCGAGGCCGACTGAAAGTCGTTCTCCATAGCCTCACCGAACTCCTCCCACACCCGAGTTTTTGCCTCGACCACCACCGATGCCGCTTCGGGAGTCCCGCAAGCCATCCATGCTTGATAGGACTCCTTCTTCAGCTTGACAGCAGCCCTAACCCGCGGTGTTCACCATCGGGTTCGGGGCTTGCCACCGCGACTGGCACCGACCACCTTGCGGCCGCAACTACGACTGGCTGCCTCAGCAATGGAGGCACAGAATACGGCCAATTCGGACTCAATATCCCGATCCTCCCTGGAGAAGCAGGCGAAGCTCTGCCGGAGATGAGAGTTGAAGACTCAACAAACGGGAGACTGCCAGACGTTCCCAGCACACCCTCACTACACGTTTGGGTATACCAGGGCTGTCCTGCATCCTTCCCTGCCATCTAATCCAACTCATCACCAGGTGGTGGTCAGTTGACAGCCCAGCCCTTCTCTTCACCCGCGAGTGCAAAACATGCGGACGCAGGTCTGACGATACGATCACAAAATCGATCATAGACCTGTGACCTGGGGTGTCCTGGTGCCAAGTGCACTTATGGACATCGAACGAACATGGTGTTTGTTATGGACAAACTGTGATTCGCACAGAAGTCCAGCAACAACACACCACACGGGTTCAGGTCGGGGAGGCCGTTCCTCCCAACCACGCCCCTCCAAGTCACACTGTCATTGCCCAAATGGGCGTTGAAGTCTACCAGTAGAACTATGGAGTCACCAGCTGGGGTGCTCTCCAGAACCCCTCTGATAGACTCCAACAAGGCTGGGTACTCTGAACTGCCGTTCGGCGCGTACGCACAGACCACAGTCAGGACCCTTTCCCCGGCCTGAAGGCGTAAGGAAATAACCCTCTCGTTCACAGGGGGATGACTCCAGCACCGGACCCTTATGCTTGTCCCCTGCAGGTGGTACATGGCTCCGCAGGCTGCTGTTCCGTTCAGTCTGGTCTAAATGATCCACGCTGCTTGTCTATTGCACTTCCAGTAACAACTTACAATTACCATGTGTGTTTACCTTGCTAAGTGTACATTTTATGCTTTATCATCATGTATTCATGAATTATGAATGAAATGAATCTGATGTGTTTTCTGGGGAGAAAACTATTTTCTGACAAAAAATATTTTTGGTCCAACTAGGCATGTCATGTTTTTTCTTTTTTACTTACAACAGAACCGTTTTTAAAAATGCTTTACCTGCTGAGAACTTTCAGCAGCATTTCTGCTCCACATCTGCCAACAACAAGTGGTGTCCTTTGTCTTCTCTTCTCAATATTATGTGTTTATGTCAGCTAACTTTTCTATTCACTACGCACAAAAGGGTGTAAATTTGACAAAACACGCACCTCCATTGTGTTGTTTGTGCTGTGATGTCAAACAAATAGGCCACATGGTGCCCAATGACTTAAATAATTTGAAACTTATCACACAAACACACTAACTTTAAGGAGTTTGTTGTTCAAATCCCATACTTGCAGGGGACTGACAAGCAAATGTGTGTAAAATTTGAGCAAAATTGGTCAAAAAACATGACCGCCATCCTTGCCCTTGTCTTTTCAAGGACTTCGCAACTAACTGTCCATAAATCATTGACCAGTGGTCTAATAACTATAGCAATAAGGATATCTGTGTTACATGTATGCTTAAAAAACACAGCACAGCACAACCCATATGGGGTACCACAAATAATACATGATGATATGTGAAAAAATGATGGCACGTCAGGATCTCTAAATATTGTTTGGTCTTGGGAGACGTACGTGCATGCTGTGCATTTTTATTTTTGCCAAGCATGTACATTTTTCTACTAAACTTAAAGAACGGGTGCCATTTCATTTTGGTGAGGACGTGAAAAATGGGCCGCTATGAGAGTAATGTAGTTCTACTCTACTTGCATTGGGGCCAGGTGAGGCAGCAGATGCAAGTATGGCCTTGCACATCATCATCCTGCACAGGTTTTATAAACATGTTAGGGCCGCTCAGGCCAGTCTGAGCTATAAAAGTCATTTTAATCACTCATTTTAATGATTCAAATAGACATTGGACACAAAGTTGAAATGCACCAGACGTGTGGAATGTTTGCATGACTGATGAATGGACAAGGCAGAAACAAGAATATAAAGAGCTGAGTTGAAATCAAGAATCTAAGTTTAGCCACAATCCACCTGAAGGCTGAAGTGGTGAGTGGTTGAATCCTGCTAAGAGTAATGTGCCAAAAGAGGTTCCATTTCCAAGTTATATGACTCAATGGGAATCACAATAGGGATGAAAACAAAGGTGTAAAAAGCAAATGATTCCCAAAGGTGAGGCCCAGGAAGAAACACAAACATGGCTATCTGATACCTACACATGCGAGAGAGGAAGTTCTTGCAGACAGACAGACAAACACGCAAGCTAAGCAGCAAGGAAGAAGGGCTGGGGGCTGGCGGGGCGCACTAACAGCTTGAGGAAGGCAGATTACCTTCAAAGGCTTTTGCTGCGTCAACCAGGTGAGACCAGTCCAGGCCTGTGGCAGTGTCTGGGAGGGGCATGAGGCCCGGGTCGCTGAACTTGGACCTGTCTGCCAAGGAGCCATCAGAGAACCAAAACTCATCTGCAGAGACAGGCAGGCACTCAGATCAGTGTCTGGGCCTGGCGCTGAGTTTAGGGCTCATCTTGGGTGTTGCCCGTGAATTTGCATTGGGGCAGATGTTTAGGGTAATGGGGTGGGCATTCGGGAGGAGCGGGCGTAGTAATCTCAAGTCATAAGGAATGACGTGTATGGGCCATCAACAACAACTTATATGCTTAGTTAAACAACCCATTTCAAGTCTGGCATTTAAACCATATTGGCTCTAAATACCTCCATTTGTGAACTAACTTGAAAGAGACTGTGTGCGGCACATTAAAGCTTCTCTCATAACACTTGCTATTGCAAAAGGCTGCGAGGCAATAAATTACTTGTCAAAGTGAATGTCTTCATGTCTCAATCAATATCGCCCGTCTTCACCCTTTCCTCGGCCCTCAGAAACATCCAAAGCAATCACCGAGCTCCTATTCAGCAAAGAGGCATTTTGGGAAGCGTGAGATGTGAAGCACAGAGAGACCGCGAGCGAGCTGGAGCTGATGCTGACGCTTCTGTTCAATTTAGCCTGCAGCTTGAGTGATTCACTGTTTACCAAATTGGGCTGTTTTAGAATGGAATAGCTCGAGCCAGTGTTCACAACTGCCCTTCAAAACAATCCGGAATCCATCAGGATGACAGCTAGATGAGGCTAAGGAGCCATGCCCCCCCCCCGCCTCCCCGGCCCAAAAAAGCTGTTTTCTGTCTAACACTGGCAGCTGGAGAGGACTGAGGAATAATATGGAAATGAGACGCGGGGTACAGAGAGGAGAAGCAGACAGTGACTGATGAGTGAATGAAGCATCGTGTTTGACACACGCAGTCACACTGGGATGGAGACACAGGCATGTTCATGTCAGGGAGCTTAAAGACCTGCGGTGGTGCAAGCAGGACACATCACACCTCTTATACATATTCAAAGGACGCCAGCAGTGACAGCTGTTTGTTCAGTGCAGACAGCACAACTAGCCTCTTGTAGCATCACACACACACACACACACACACACACACACACACACACGCACACGCACACACTTCTAATTAGCTGGCTTTGCTGAGGAGTTCTGCTCAAGTGTTTTGCCATCGGAGTCAGTGAAATGGTTTGGACACAAGTAGCTCTTCAAACAAGTATCTATATGCTGACTTTCATCTGGAGCCAAATCTATATTAGCTTGCCTTTTTCTGAGAGGCACTTTGATACTTGATTGAACCGTGTTGTAAATATTGACTCATTTGCTAATTTGTTTCTTGTGCACCATGTTGGTACTTACTCCTCAGGTTTGATGGCGGCTGGTTGTGGACCATACGGGGGGGCAGCGTGCTGTGGTACGGCGGTGTGGTGCTGAACAGGATGTCGTTCGGCATGGCTTGGTCCAGCATGGAGCTGTGAGAGCTGGCGTAGGATGAGCCCTTGCGGTTGCTGCACACACTCTCGTCTGATAGCGTCCGGTAGAGGGAGCGACGCGGTGACAGACTTCCAGTCACGGATATCTGCGTGCATTGAACAGAAGGAAACTACATCAGGGACAGAAACGTCCAACAGTCAGGCAGGGGGTTCTCTTTTTACTGCATTTCAGGTTTTGGCGTTTCATGGTTACATTCAGTATGTGCCATAAATGAATTAACAACGTCATTTTGGTCCGTAAACATGAGCGTCACTCGAGAACTAAAGAATATACCACCCGCGGCTCACGCGCAGCCACACTACTCAACAATTGTGACCATCATTAAGGAAAGGAACATCTACCCCGATGTTGTAAGGACAAAAAGGAGGTGGTCATTATTACAACAACAAAACAGGGTACCACGGGTCGTACCACGCCCAACAAACACTTGTAAACTCAATTGTCCTTTCTGTACAAAGCTGTGCTCCTCCCACACACACACACACACACACACACACACACAGTCAGGACTCACACGCACACGCACACACACGCACGCACACACACGCAGGACTCAGCCTGCCACATTCATTGCCAATTGGAAATCACAAAATTCACACTGCACATAATTACCAGGTCACTACAGTCTCTTTGAGCAATTTAATAGGAACTGCCCCTATGAAAGCGACAGTAATTATTCCTACTTCACTGACAAATTTCCTAGTGCGTATATATATATACACACACACACATAAAATATAATCCTGTCCTGTAATTTATCTTTCTGTAATTTAAATATAGTAAAAAATTGGCATATTTCAGACACAATTGCTAATGGTGTTTATTCATGATGAAGTAATTTAAATTGGTTAATCTGATTAAAAATTTATTTACCGGTACTATTTAAGTATGTTTGTCTATTTTTGTCAGTCTATTTTTGTCAGTCTGAAGTCACCTGGCACCTCCCAGTCGAGGCCCACTTCAGACTTGGAAAAAGCCTTATCTTATAGTGATTGCAAGCGCCTATACCAGAGCACTACAGTATGCCCGTTATATTTGCAGCCCTATTAATCTAGTCTAGTGGAAATCTACTAAACAGATGTTGGGAGAAATGCACATGGTGCAGTGAAGCTATGACAAAATCATATAAGCTTTCACAGTGCAAGCTTGTATTGCGTGTGTGTACAGTATGCTCTGCAGAATAGACTTAGAGGTGTCACAGAGGCCAGAGGTGACCACACAAAGTAATGCACAGCCATGTACAGAGAGATGGAAAGGCTGTTTTTTTCCCGAGGGGATGCAAGTACATGAAGGAGTTTTCCTCAATGGACACACAACAGTTTTGTGGCCTTGGCTAGAATTTTGACAGGGATCTCCTCTTGAAACACACAAAAACCACAGAGAGCAACCAAATCCATCATTGCCCCATTTAGCTTACATAAATATTGCTGGAGAGGCATCAAAAGTAGCCACAAACGATATGCAGGGCCGTCAGCTAGATGGGTAAATGTCTACCTTCGGCTTCCCAACTGTAACCAACACTGACTGGCATCCACGCAAGCCAACACCCAAGCCTTCTCCATTTCAAAGAGGCGGTTACCACAAATCCCACAGTGAGAATTTAACAAACATCTAGTACATCTTTAAAATGAAGTTATACTGGGAGCGTACACATTTTGCCGTCTTAGAAGCTTTCAGAGGCTTTAACTTAATAAGGTTGTCTATGATTGCAACTTTTCCTGTTCAAATCTGCAAGATTAGACCCTGCAAACTTCTTGCTCATCAAAACAACTTTAACCAAGATTCAGAACTTTTCCTCATGTGAAGCAAAAATAGCACTGATTAGAGAACTTATAAATGTAGTCATGGTAACATGTCAGGCAATAGAGCTTAATGATTTATTGAAGCCAGCTTTCTACGACGTATACAGCTTCGATCAGGGCTCTCTGAAGTCATCTTGGCAGTGTTTCTTGGAACCTTGCTAATATAAAGAAAATATATTTACCATTACACTTTAAGCCATTTCTGCATGCCAGTGGGTACCTTCACTGCCAACAATTGCATGTTTGATTTACACTATAAATAATTCTCTAGCACAAGCTCTTATCTGTACCACTAACACCTAGTTTTTTTTTCTCCTAATTTCAATGGACAAAGACAACAAACAGCATATGCAACCCTTTAAGTTGCTACTTGGGAGGATGTGGTGTACAACCACCTATACAGTTGCCTTTTTCCTACAAGAAGAACCTTGTGGTGAAGAATACGCTGCAAAGTGCCTTTCCTTTACGTCAGCCGCACAATGGTGAACCTGTCTGTGGAAGGGATGTCCCAGCGGACACAATGGGTGCCAAAGAAAATCTTTCAGCACCTGCTCACCCACACAAAGAATGGCATTGGGTGATTGCCGGAAGTGACACATGCGCTAACCTTTACTGTATACTCTGCTTGATTACAAAAGAGGCTCAATCATGTCACATTGTATTAAATTAGAAATGATTCCATGCTTTTTCCAACAATGTAATTCGATTCCGTTATGTGCCAGCTGATGATTGAAAACATTCACACCCAACAAAAGAGAGGTTTGTTTTCATTAGGATTAGATGTATATATAGTTTAGGCATCTCCCTACTAGATTGCTTTTCCACATGCGCACGTTATCGGACTGGAGGATGTGTGCAAACAAAGGCTTAGCATCCAACCAGCAAGGCTACTTTGTGAGCTCTCCTTTTGACAAAAAAAAATAGAAAATGAAGGGAAATGGCGGAGAGTAGCCCAGGCACATCTGTGTTCATTTTACACAGGAAGGGATCTGTGGTTTAAAGTGTAAGGCTGGTGCATAGAAATACGACAAACTAATCAGTGGGCTGAAATGCTGTGTGCGAGGGACGGGACCCTCCTTTGCCAGAGGACAGGGCTGTGTATGTTTCTTCTCTCGTGAGGGGAAGTGAATTTTGTACAAGAATTGAGCACTATCCAAAAATAACCCATTTGTCATCTCTAGGGTCCCTTCCAGGAAGATAATGGATAGAGGACAGCAGGAGGGGGAAAGATGATGCAATTAATAGAGCCTGTACAACCCAGCAACCGCAAACATCATTCCACTCTCTGCCTTTAACCCATGACATCCCAATAGAGCAAAGGCAGGCTCTGTTATAAATTGAATTTTGCAGTCAATTACAGAAGAAAGGCTCTTGTGTTGGAAGGGAGGAGCTGTGGCAGATGCCTGCCCTTCCTTTTTTGTCTTTGTGGTAAGAGGTTATCAGCTTCAGCTCAAGCTTTGAGTCCGCCATACGTATTTTTTCAGCATGATAAAGTAGCCAAAGAGGTGTTTGTATGTGTTTGTATAAGGGCTGATGTTTACGTTTCACATTCCATTTGTACACAGGTCAGACAAGATACAGTAAGGCTAGCCAGTGGCCTCACCTTGTGACTCCTTCCTTCTCCCGGTGGACTGTCAGGCAACATCATTTTCAGGTATTGCTCCTTTGAAAGTCTCTGCAGTGATTTCCCATCTTGATCGGCAGCCTGGAGGTGGCAGGCGGCCTCCTGCGCATACAGCTGCCTAAAGACAATTCAGAGCTTATCAGTGGGGTCATGAAAGCCACATCCTGCAGGAGGCCTTGGGCCATGGTAGCCTGGGTTCAGGGGAGGAAGTATGTCAGTATCATACAATGCATCTTATGTGGATCAGATTTTGCATGCTAACGTCAGGCGTCAACAGTGTGTGAAGGGGCAGAACTAGGGAGTGAGCCCACAGCCAAGCACCGTCAGAGGATGGATGGATGTAGGGAGTAAGGAGGAATTTGTGGAGAAACATTCAAAAACAAGCACATAGATTGGACACAAGAGGAGCGCTCATACAACGCTAGAGGACTAGAGGAAGACATGAGAGCTGTTGGACCCAGAAGAGATGACATGTTTTGGATTGTGGGCGGTTACCAGTGAGCTACTTGCAAAGAACATTGGAAACTCTTCTTTTAAAACCGAGTACACGGATGTGACCGACCTGGCTGAAGTCATGCGGCAGAGAAGTCAGCTTTAAATGAGCAGCCGGTGACGATGACACATGTTGGCACCGCTCTTGGCACTGCTGTTGGCAGGGTATCAGTTGGCTATAGGCTGCCTGCTATGGTAAACCTAGAGACACTTATTTGAAGAGCTGCACTGTGGCATGTTATTTGCACCTTTTTTACTTATGCATTAGATTTTGAGCTAAAAGGTTAACCTATTCTGAGCACTAAATTACCTTTGCACAAAAATAGCAAAACATTTTCCCAATGCCAGCTAAGTCCCCACTCAACTTGAGTCCCATGATTCTTTATGCAGACATCAAAAAGTGACTTGCAGAACTAAGCAGCTAAATGCTCTTTCCCCCATGTTTTGGGTACAAATGCAACTTTGCAATATTGAGCGTATATGCAAAGAAGTGCATCATTGCTCCCAATGCATCCTCATGAGGATGCTAAATAATAATAATAATAATAATAATAATAATAATAAAATCAACATAATTGTGGATCATTTTGATGTAAAAACACACAGATGCTCTCTTTGTTTGCAGGATATAAGCTTGACTAACTGATTATTATTCTACAGCTAGAACCTCACAGTGTATTGGCTAGGGGGCTGACATGAGAATGTTTGGGTGAGTAGTGCACAGTAACATTATTCTGCAGCAGAAATGTCATAGCCACTGGTGCACAGCTCGTTAACCTCCATTCATAGCAAGAAACCCGTCTTGGGGGAGTGATGTGCTGGTGTGGGAAAAATGTGTGTGTGTTGGGGGGAGGGGGGGGGGTCACAGTGGTTCAGAGGTAGGGGCCACGGGGTTGATTTCCATTGATTGTGTACCTTGCACGCTCAGACAGCATTTTGAGAAGGAGTGCTAACAAGCTCTCTGCTCCTCTGGAACAACACGGAGTTAGTGAAAGAGAAAAAAGGTGTTAGGAGTACGGTTGCACACAATGAACAATGTCAAGAGCAGATGAGGAACATTTTTGGAAAGGGTCATGAGAAACTTCATTAAGTTAGAACAATATATGTGAAAAATATTATGCCATTCATCATGAGACTGGCTTATGTAAGCTAAATAAATAATAAACAACCCAATGGGGAGGATAACTGAATTACAGGGCTTTTTCATAAGTCTGCAGGAGATGACTTCAGCACATGTGATCAATCACAGAGACCCTCATGAACCCAATTTTACAGGCTAAATAGAATTATTTAAACACTAGGGCAAAGTTTGGCTCAATCCACTCTTTTTAAATGAGCCTTTACCTCTTAAACACCAAAACACATACATATACTACACTAACTCTCACGCACAATCAATGGCATCAATGGCTCTCTGTTATTTAAAGACCACCATTTCATCATCATCCAGCCCGTGAGCGGAATCAGCCTCAACCAGGCTTTGTGCATTGATCTCCCTTTCCAATACTTTGCATAACTTTGTGGATCTCTGCTTGGCATCCACTCATGATCTGAAGGAGACTTAGGATGGCAGTCCACAGGGATCCGGCTTCTCAAGAACAATCAATAACCACAAGTGACATGTGCCAAGTGTGTTATATTCCTAGCTTCTGTGAATCAATTTATTTTGTAGCTGTCACCATCAATCAGGCACAATTTTTAGGGGGTTGGGGTGTGTGTGACTTATATTAAGTCTAACTGATACAGTGAAATTGTATACCCATCTTTCTGACTGTGTCTTGTTCACAAACACACTCACCCACACTCTGAAATGTTGGGAGGTCCCTCATTGCTGTGAGCATCAGCATCATCATTATCACTTGTCTTCACTGGGGGATTGCCATCTGGTTGTGTGTGTGTTTGTCCACAGGCTTCTGAGCTGGGACCCAGACCACACTCCGGTCCTGGCCCCGGCTCTGACCCTGCACCTGAGCTGCTGGTCTGAGGGACGGTGTAAACCTTGGAGGAGTCGGCGGACATACAGTATCTGGCACCACGCGCCAAGGGACTGCCTGAGTGATGTGAGCCACTGACCAGACAACAAAAAATAAAGAAAACAAAGCAGAATGAAACTCAAAAGTTGAGCATATGAAGGGTTTAAAAAGCAGACAAAATAAATATGAGATGACAAAATGACTCCAGAAAGCTTCTCTCATCACTTCATACTAAAACTAAATGCAATTATTTCTGTCAAAAATCTGAATTTACCATATGCTATAGTAAGTCGATAAATATATATATACACTGTAAATTCTATGTGTGGCAGGAAATAACAAACTGGATTTACTTTTTATGTATAACTACAGTATAATAAAATACAATACAAATTGAAGTGTTATTTGTGTTATTTTTTTCTTATTTCTGGCTGTTGGTGTGTCAGATACATTCGTTATGGGACATAAAAGGAATACAAGCGTAAGAACTTTTAGACAATACTCCAATTCATAAATCTGGGATAAAATGGCATGACAACTGTACTTTCCTATTAAATCAATTCGGAGGCAGATATGTTATCTTTATTATCTCCAGGCTAAGAAACATTCAGTTTGAAGTAGCAGTAGTGATTAGTTTTGTTCTAATGGTAAAATAAAACATTATTTTTAACCAGGCTTGACTTATTTGCTGAACTAAGATTAAGATTTCAGATTTGAGCCAAATCTTGTTGTTTTCTGGTCAACTTAACACTCAAATTTGGCATGAGTTGGTGTCACTCCATGCACCACTTACATATTCATGACCATCTGGGCCACACCCTGCTAAATGTGCTCCTGCTGTTGCACTGTTGGTTCAAATGACACTGGTGTCAAAAACAATTACATGAAAGCGATGGGAAGTGGTCAAGGTGATGCCACAGCGCTTTTTTTTCAACGCTGCCCCGAGGAGACTCAAAAGTTGTGACAGTTCCAACACGGACCACTGATTTAAGATGATTCTATGGTCATAATCCTGAGTGGCATAAACAAACAAAAGAAACTCTCTTTATTCTATTCCATGGAGAGTGTGACCAGTGAGTTCTGAACCGAGTCTTTTTCACACTTTCTTCTTTCCCAGATGGGCACCAGACGGGTGAGGGGCACTTGGATGAAAATGTGATGAAGACCCCCCATGTTGCTCCAGCCTGACAACGTGCTCCCCTAAGATGCGTTGACACAGCTGGATGAGTCAGGCTGAGGGTCATGAGTATGAGCTGAAAAGGTCAACAGTAACCAGCAAACATCACTTTGTGCACGTCTTTGTGTCTAACAACATGGATCGATCAAAGTTCTATAAAAAAGTGAATATTGCGGGCAAATCAATAACATGACAGAAAGACTAAAAATAAACCCCAACAGAGTCACACAATGACCCAGAGGGAGAAAGAAAAATATCAAATAAGTTTGTTTGTTTTTCTCCCATCTTTGTTCCTCGCCTGTGATATTGTACTTTTAGACCAATATGGAAAAGTCATTGCTGGTCTCAAAGACCAGCAATGACTACGTTTACATGCAGTCAATAGTTAAAGTCAATATTCCGGTTTCTGAAACATTCGGAAGAACCCATTTGCATGCAAGAGCAAACAGGGATATTCCTGTATACACAGTAATTGTAATCAACCATAACAAAACAGCGATCAAAACAGCAACACTACTTGGCATTGTAGTAGGCATTTCTGAGGGTCTTTCAATATTTATCTGCGCTGGTGTGTTTATAAAATGAGCTTTCACTGTCTATAAAGACATAATGTTCCCATCTTTCCTCCTCCCTCCAAAACTGTTGGGGTTTGTGTGTCGCCATGTTTACAAGCAGTTATTCCTTTCCAATACAACATGCGCAGAACACAAATCAATGTTCCTTTCGATTGGGATATCCCGATAGGCGTACACTTGACCCGATACTCGGGGTAGAAAAGTAGTAGCCTATGAGTTACGTTCTGGTTTAAAAAAAAACGTAATATGAGCATATTCCATTTTCTCCAAAATGGTTATTGGTGTTTACATGGCCGTGAGCAACCGCGTTACTGCTAATATTGCGGTTATGATCAGGTTATTTGACTGCATGTAAACATAGTCAATGGGGATGCCAATGGTAACAACATAATTTACCAGACTCCTCTCATATGGAACATTCCCCTGACTCTATCCGTTAGGGAGACGCTGTCTCTGTGTTTTAAAGTCAACTAAAAACTCACTTCATATTCCTGTAGTTAGAACTAACCCCTGATATTCTGATATGTATCAGAGACATTTCTCTATGTTCCCTGGTCTTTTGGCTGAATCTACCATGTATCCCTCTATTCTTTTTATATACCAACCCAACTGGTCGAGGCAGATGGCCACCCCACAGAGCCTAGGTTCTGTCCAAGGTTTCTTCCATAGAGGGAGGTTTTCCTTGCCTCCGTCGCCAAGTGTTCGCTCATAGGGGGTTTCAGTTGGTTTTGGTTTTCTGTTTGTGACCATAATGAAGAGTTAACTGCTGTTGTGTTTTGGCGCTATACAAATAAATTGAAATTGAATTGAGATGCCATGATGTATAATAATAATAAAAAAACTGTCACAAATTAATTCTAATTTTGTTTTGGTTTTGTGCGGAACAACACGTATAGTTCTCTTATTTTAAGTCCATTCCATTTTCTTCCGCTTATCCGGGTCCGGGTCGCGGGGGCAGCAGTCTCAGTAGGGAAGTCCAGACTTCCCGGTCTCCGGCAACCTCTTCCAGCTCCACCAGGAGGACACCAAGGCGTTCCCAGGCCAGCTGTGAGACATAGTCCCTCCAGCGTGTCCTATGCCTTACCCGGGGCCTTCTCCCGGCTGGGCATGCCCGAAACACCTCACATGGGAGGCGCCCGGGAGGCATCCGGACTAGATGCCCGAGCCACCCCAACTGGCTCCTCTTGAGGTCATATTTTAAGTCATTATAAAAAAAACTTGAGTTCTAAACATTGTGCAAAATGGTGTCTCTCATTTAATTTTGACAAATTTCTTTACTTTTTTGTCAAATGGTTAAACTGTAACAACTTTATTAGCTCCCTATTGCTATGCTGTATGACTACGATATGACTGTGTTTTCTTCCATTATTGTACTGTGCATAACACACGTCCAGTGGGATACATTATCACTGTTGTTTGCACAAGTATACACTAATTACAACGTAGAGCAGCTTTTAAGTGTTCTTCATCAGAAAGCTCTTGTTACACTATTCTTTTGACTGTTTCCAAAAAACAACACCATGGAAACCGTCGTTTACCATTTGTTCCATAAAACTGGCTCTCTGGTTGCCATTCTGTCTAGTTTAGATCTCTAGGATGTGATTAACATTCATCATTCACATTAAGGCACATACAGTCATTTCTTCCCTTGTTATTTTACAGAGCTTTTTACATTATTTGATGATGCCTTCCTGATGTCATTGTTTGCATCAATTTAAATGACCGCATTTCCAGATCAGGTAAAAAAAAATGTGACTTTAAACTTCCATTTTAGCAATTAAGTGACCAATAATGACATCTCCTAACGAGTTTGTATGGAAAGAAGCGTAAAGCTATGGCAACGTGTCTATTTACGTTTGCTCTTGAAATATCAGTGACCAGGCACCTATTATTTTGTCACCTCAGTGGTTTTCATGGTCAAGAAATGTATAGAGATGCTTAAGCCTCACTTGTACATTGCTTTGAAATGTTTGGTTGCCAAATGCACGGTCCAAACAGCGGAAGTCTGCTAAAAAAAATAATTTTAACTACGATTTAGGCCATTTGTGATACCTTGAGTGTGAAGATATCTCGCTCAGGTCTCCGATGCTGCCATCTGTTGCATTACTGGCCATTAAGGCCGCGGCGTAACCCTGCGGTAGGTATGGTTTTCCATGATCCTCTTCTGACGCCATGTCCTCAGGGTGCTCTGATACCCATGCGTGTCCCTGCTCTCCCACCCTGCTCTGCATCAATACCCGAGTTCCAGGGACCATGCAGGGGTTGGTGTCAATGCCACTGTCTGTAGAGGCCCCTTTGATGTAAGTGAGACCCAACATCTCCGGGTCCATTAAGTCTCCTGAGCCAAAGTGCTTATCATCACTGTTGCTGGAGGCATTGCTTGACAGAGTGTTGCTACTTGAGTGGCTTGAAGTCTTATCGCCCATCTAATACAGAGAAAGAGACAGAAAAGTACGTCAGACAAGTCAAACAGCAGCAGGAACTACAGTAATTCTTACAGGTGTTTACTAATACCAAATAGGAGGCTACATGTATCTTTGACCTACTTCTAAAAGAACTTTGCCCACAGTAAGAACTCATATTTGGGTAGTATAATCTTGTCACCACCACCAACTTTAAGTCACTTCTCAGCTTAGATCCACACAGTCATACAACTTATTTATTTGACAAGTACAACAAGCTAAATGGAACTCTTTATGTGAGCATTTGAAGTAAAATGGGATCATGACGCATCTTATTTTCTTCAGTGTGCTTGTTAGACTGCAAAGTCATGGGGGCAAAATAAAATCATGTCACATTACATCAAAACGTGTTACACATATATTAAAACACAAGCCTTCTGCATTAGGGACACATTATACAGTGTCAAGGGAATAGCTTAAAAAGTTTATCCGTCTCCCCTGGTTTGATGGACCACCAACTGAAAGCCTTAGATGCTGTTTACGTGCCTGCCATTGCCGTCGAAGTAAAAAGCAAAGAAGGAACGAGGGACTGAGTTTAGAAACAATAGACAGCAGAGAGAAACCCTCAGGTATTAAAGGTATTCAAGCTTTCAGGGAAATGTGTCTGAGCAAAGAGAAATAAAAGTGAAAAGGAGAAAGTGATGAATGTAAAGTGCAGCTTGAGGAGACGACATGAGTGTGGCCACCAGAATAGAGTTTCAGGAAAGCCCATAATCAAGTGTGACCACAGGTGAAAGGATGCATTTTCCAAAAATCTTGACCAGTTCATGTCATTTGAACTTTTACCCTAGAGAGCTTGTTGGGTGAGTCTTTGCTTCCTTCTCGCTGCTTCAGTGGGTTCAGAATCTTAGTGCATGGGATGTGCCACTTGGCCTCTGCAGATCACCATGAAGAAAGCGCAGGCATATAAAAATGAAATCTGCAGACACTACATCCCACTTGTGCAGTCAGATGAAGGACTCACCTGCCGACCTGGTCCTCTCCAGTGTGGGCTCTCTCTCTCTGTGGACGTCACCATCACCCCCTGGGATGTCTCCTGCATGCTCGTGGAGGATTGGAGAGGGGCATCTGCAGAGAAAAAGAGGAGCAACGATACTTTGTGAGGTGTATTCCACAAAAAGAAAGTGTGGTATATTTTCTGCAGATGTAAGGCAATTAGTGTGCAATCACTGAGGTCTGAAACACTTGAGAAGCACACAAAAGACCTTTCAATGGCTTAGCATTCCAGGAATTGTCTTGCTCTTTAGATAAGAGGAGACATTTTTTCAACTTGCTTTTAACAAAAGCTATTAGAACTAAATGTGGTTCTATTTTCTGAGCAGAGGTCGCGGTGACTGGTGATCTTCGAGAGCAACCCTAGCTGGAGAGCAATTGGCTAATCAATATAGGTCTTGTTTTTTCTGCATGGCGTCGGCGCTGACAGTCCACAGCGATACGGACCTGTGCAAAGTTTAGTGCAAGCAAAGCTTCTTGTCGTGGTCTGTAACCTCTTACAGACAGATATTGGTCTCTGGTGTACTCTGCTCTGATGCCAGTCTCAGAGTGAAAGCTGTTAAGCCCGAGTATTCTGCATTACACACCTTCCAATAAGCTAGGATAAGAGATGACAACAAACCTCTTGGTCTCTCCAAGTTTGACATTTTTGGAAGCATAACTCGTTTATTTAATCCACTTTCAATAAGGACTTTTTGAAGGCCCTGTCTAGTTCTGTTGGCTAAACTCCAGCTGCAGTCAGCAATTGTGTATAATGGCTTGTCATTACATTGAGAGTGTTCTGAGAACAGAAGGTCTGGAGTCACAAAAATAACGCTTGGCTTTAAGGCTGTTAAAATGAATTTCTTATTCACAGAAGGGGAGTTTATCTTTTTGGTAGACTTTTCCATTGAATAAGTACTACTTACCGACCAATAAAGTAGTCATACATAGTCATGTGGCATGTGTTTTTTGATCAAATTGAATTCAGTCAGTTTGGCTTGTTCATCACAACATAATACATAATATGAATGCACGCAGTATAATTTAAGAGTGAATTTAATTGCTATCATGACATCTCCGTGTGCTCACTCTTTCTATACAACAAAGCAACAATTAATAAGCACAATATGGAATTGTCAAATTAATACTGAATGAGCTAAGAGTCAGATACACAGCAACTCTAGGTCATTTCAATGTGTGCTACATCTAAAGTCAATTTGCTTGATCATTCACGTGAACTGAATATAGAGTATCTGACCTCATCATTCTTCAGTTCTTCTAGAACTAAAACAGCACATACCCATCATATCCAGGCTGTTGGGACCAGGGGCTGCTGCCACATGGTCCTGGATCACTGGAGGAGGACTGGTTACTGGGGGAGCTACGGTAATGCTGCTCTCCCTTGTTACAGGAAGTAACTTGGGGATTCTCCAAGTCCTGCATCATCCTGCACACACAAAGTTGTGTAAAATATTTTAGACATTGTCATAAAGTTGTCTGTAAGTGTGACAAGTAGTGAGTGGGGGCAATCTTCTGTTCAGGCCTCTGTTCTCAGGCCCTGTACCCTACCACCGGGCCCTGAACCTGGACAGTTGCATTCAAATGTCTAAAGTATTGTCTTCTGGTTATTTAACGTCCTCACCCCAGCGCCTGCTGGAAGTTGGTTTTATTCGCTGATGATTCATTTGTATGTGATAACGTATAAGACTTTCAGTCAGAAAGGCACTCTTGGCCTGACAGCTGCAGAACTTGATGCAATCTGTAAGTTATCCAACTCGTTTGCAAAGGTAATAAATTGCTCAAGTTCTGTGTCTTTATTTCCAGCATTCTCTTTTTTAGTTTTGCTAGATTTTGTTCCAAAACAACCTAATGAAGGCAAAAGGTATAATAAATGCATTAATTACATCTTTATACCACCCACTGCATGAATATCTCATCCCACTACCTTAATAGAGCAGATGCAGATCAATCAAGTTCAAGGGGGCCCGTTTTGGGAAAATGCTCAACCCCTGCAGCCATAGCCGCCCTGAACAGCAGCTGTCTGTCACCACAGATGTTGTCATTGTCATACTGGCTATATGTTGCTATGTTGTTACTGTCTTTGATGTGTTCTATAATGTACAGTCAGTGAAGACAAATTTCCCTTGGGGACCAATTAACCTAAATCTAAAAATCTAAATCTAATGAACAAATTAAATAATTTTGATTGCACTGCGCAGAGGTATTAATTTAACAATATATATGAATTATGGTTGCACATTCCATCATTGCAGAACTGCATCACATGATGCTTTGTTTTTAGGCTATTACCACAAATGGTCAGGCACAGTGGCCTGCATAGAAGGTGTCAGATGTTGGTATGTGATATCTGGATGTAATAATAATAAAAATATATTGTTTATTCCACATGAAATAAACATTTTAATTAACAATTTTGTATCAATCAATGTCTATGTTGATTTATATTTCTTGCACTAGTGCAATATTTTCTTCTTTGCTACTAGTCCCAGTGGGCTTCCTCATATCCTGGTCTAGAGTGGAACACTCTTTGTTTCTGCAGTAATTGGATGAGATGAGCTGAGCTGTGTCAGTGTCCCCATCACCTCGTCTTCAGCGGTGCGCAGGGAGCATGGAGTGGGAGGCATACATGCAGAGAAAGAAAGAAAGGAAAATGGAGTCCTCCCACTGACAGCAACTCTGATTAGGCTGAGGAGGCAGTCGTCCCAGTACAGTGAGAGTGGGCAAAACCACAGGGGGTCATTGTGACACTGTGGAAAGGTTATCATGACTGTAGGGGTTTCATTAGAATGAACAAATCACTGCTTTACATGGCTGGATGGAGATGTCCGAAAGAGGCCATCTAAAAACTGAGCGAGACTATCATCAGAGAGAGATGAAAGAGAAGCACTGAATTCATTGGACCAAAATGTTCCATTTAGATGCATGCAAATAACAAAAAACACAAAAGCAGTCCTTACAAGAGTCTCTCTGGTTTTTGTTTATCATGAATCTAAAAAGGTTGATGGTTCAAAGATACACCTCAAAGGATTAGCTCTTCGGGTTTATGATGTTTAACTGAAAGCAAAGCGTCTGTCAAACTGTGGAGTTTCTCGAAAAACAGATTTTTTTTAGATCTGACAATTTTGGTTGAGAACATTTTATGTCCTTTAAATTATTTTTTGAGCTTATGCTTGATTTTTTTTAAATGAAGAAACATTAAATAAACGTCCTGTATGATCAGAGTATTCAACACAACTTCAAGAGGCCTTAGTTCACTTTTTTAAAATGCTTTTTCTTTCTTTCTGCTTTTTTGGAACCAACCTCAAAAGGACAAGGAAGAGCAGAGAACGAGAATAATATATACTTAAAGTTATGTGAACTGGGGCTGCAGAATAAATTGGGAAATAATCTAAATTCCAAGATCCAAAAAACATGTAGTGTACTTTGCAAATATTGACAATTTTTAAAATGGAATTCATAGAGCAGTCTCACAAACAAATGCTACCATTTTACACAAGGACTCACGCTGCTATGTTAGCAGGACGACCCACACATCCTCGGCCAGGGCAGTGGGCCAACACGCCCTGGCCATTGAGGCGCTGACCTGACTACCATTCATCAGCTTGAGGGAGAAACTATCCCATTCAATAAATTAGATTTCTTTTGACATGTCTTTATGACATGCATGCATTTATGACTAAAATTTAGCGTGCAAATGGCAGGTGACCAGTCCAGGGTGCACTTCGTCTCCAGCATAGGCTCCAGCCTACCCTTGTGACACTGATGAGGATAAGCGGCATAGAAAATTCAGAAAATGTAGTTCTTTTCAAAAATGAAAACTGAAGCTGCAAAGTTGCTGAAACAAAAACATTTTTTGGCCATGATTGTATTGTGGAGGGAGTGACGTGAACGTTTGTCCCACATAGTCGTGACTTTAGTTCTACGCAAGAAAATTGTGATTCACATTATTTGTCAAATCCTGTAGCCCTAGTCCAAATACAGTAGGTGAACATTATATAATAGTTACAATAGTAACTTACTTCTTTTTACGTGTGTGCGTCTGTGAAAATTAAGTACCGGTATTGATACTTCAAATATTTCCTGGACGTTATGACGTTAACACTTTGAGCCTGGGAATGATTATATTTCCATTATTTGTATTATGTTTCCCCGGTATAGATTTGGATGCAGTCTTGTAACACTTTATGATATACAGTAGATTCACTTATTTCACAAAGGAATACAGTACAGATAAGTTAGATAATGACAGTACCTGGATCCATCTGGTAACTTCCTATCAAAGGATGTGCTTCGTGGGATAGCGGCCTGATGCTGTTGCAGGATCTGTTGGCATTGGAGGCGATCAGGGCCCTGTGTAGGTGATCCTCGGGATAAAGGAGCTCCAGCAGCTGTGGGCACCCTATGCCAAGTGGTGTTCCTCCTGAAGGGTGTCTTGTACTCACAGGGTGTACCCTCACTGTCGACCTTGTACTCCACCATGGGAATGCGGTAAAGCTCAGAGCAGCCCCTGAGAGGAGATGGGGAAAGTTAGAGCTAAGCATTATATAAGGCAAAACATACATGATCCTTGTTTGAAGTAAAAGCTTTCAACACGCAATAATATACCTATACCAGGTTGTTACGTGTAACACATTAGCAACTTCTGTTTCTGCCTGTTTATGACCTCACCCTAGGCCTTTGGGAAATCAGAAAGCTACTGTATATTTCCATGCATGATGTTGAGCAATTAGCAAAGTGCTAATAGCACACTAACGGCGTCTATCATTGCTGAGCAGTGTAAGAAGTTACAGAAGCTGCCTCGCAAACAGGGTTGGAAAAAGCAGTGAGATGGAACATTATGCAAAAAAGCTCTGTGAAGGTGAGAATGAATTGACGCCTAGCACACTATTAATACAAAACAAACAAACCCTTATTAAGATGCAAATTAGTGCATTAATCTTTAAGAGTGAGAAGAAAGTCAGAGAACATTTATTATGGACCAAAATTACCTCTATATTAATAACCGAATGCATGAAATGAACAATTTGGTACAGGTGGTCCACGGGTTACAGTGTTCTGTGTTATGACATGTCAGTGTTACAAGGACACCCCCATTAATTAATCAAAAACTTAATTTTAATCTGTAAACACAGAATTTGTTTGAGAACTGGTTACAGTGCAGCAATGGAAGAATACACCATGTACACAATACTTAGTTGCATTTGTCTCAAGCACTTGACTACAACGACCATCATAAAGGCTAAATATGGTATTTAAATGTCAACCTGGCGGTGCAAGGATGACAAAATTGGCTACATATTACTGTGGGGCATTACCCAAACATAGGCAAACATAAGTGCTATTAGCACTTTGCCATGCTTGCCCATGCAGGAACTGTCACAATGCACTTTGCTTGTCATAATAAAGCTGACCATGTAAGGGGGGCTTTCAACCACCTCCATCACATTCATGTTAACAACAGTGAAGACCTCTGCAGTGGACAGGGCAAGGAATGCTGTTTCATGCAACATTAATCTGCAAGGTTGGGCTTTCAATGTATCTTTGAGAAGCAGGGGCTTAGAGGGTGATGGGTCAGGGTTAAATAGCCTGGGTGTTGTGCAAGCTCACCAAAAGTATCTCAAGCATGACCCTCATGATTACACTTCCCTGCTCCCCCAAAGTCTATTTTCTAGCACTCACTGACGGGTGGAAACGATGTATACATGGCTGTGGTCACATGTACAAACAGAGAAGCTCGAAGAGGGTGGACTGATTGTGAAGGAAGCAAGTAATCCATGTAAGTGAGACGCTTTCATCAATCTAGGCCATGCCTGGCTGACTGTTTACAGCTGGCATCTGACTGAGGCTGTGGGTGTTACATGATCCTACCATAAAATCATCCACAGCTTCCTCCATTCATCCATCTCGCCCATCTGGCTAATGTCAAGAACATGTCATGGTGAAGTTACTGTTGATGGCATGCAAAACATCCTCCAGTCTTTGGGTTGTAAATAATGCATTTACTTCACGTGTAGTACTGTATGTGGTATGCACCGGTACAATGAGATCAATGACAGCATCAGATGACCAAAAATGTGTCTTTTTTCAAACATTTACCAGGAGGGAGGTGCAGTGTAGTGGTTAATACAGCTACCCTGCTTCTTAACCTGTTCTTGCTGAAATAAACTCCAACTCCCTTGACACTCTGATGTAGATAAGTTATACAGGTTTTTTTGTTGATATGGTCAATTTACGCCACTTTAACAACTAAGGTCATATCGTAGCGAGTGTCATATCGTAGCATCATGAGCAACTGGAGGGTTCAGTATTGGTGCTCAAGGGATACTTTGACATGATCACACAAGCGAGCGGAGGATCGAACCCGCAACCTGGGTTGGGAGCAAACCACTCCTACCACCAGAGCCATGCCGCACCCCAATAAGTGCAGTAAGTCAGGCCAGGGTGTACCCCACCTCTCGCCCAAAGTCAGCTGAGATAGGCAGACCCCGCAACCCTAATGAGGATAAGCGGCATAGTAAATGGACGGATGGATGGATGGACAATGTGGTTAATCCACACGAAAGTGGCTAAAATTTGTCCTTCTCAGTATTTCCAACCCAACCATCTTGATGAACACCTTGATGAACCTTGATGAACTGTGAGTATGTGATAATGCCAGGCCGCCACACATGATTACTCCTTAAAAGACTAAATTTGGGCAACACCTTGTCAACAGGAAAGGTCTCAATTGGTTTCTAGCTGTGCTAGCTGTTGCCTCTCTTTTCTTTCTTTCCGCCACAATAAGAAGTGACAAGGTATGATCCTTATATTCCCGCTCAGTGCTTACTTTTGGAAACAACCATCATACTGTCTGAATGTTTTTCTGCGCTGTAATGTATAGGGGGTGACTCTGTCGCTCTGTATAAATCATGGCAAAACAACAGGAAGCTTAAGCCTGGCGGTGGAAAAAAAGGGTGGTAGACACATTCATCCAGCTTTAAAGCAGAGGAACTGGTGTGAAATGACACGTTCTCTACTTCCTCTCAATTCCAACAAGAACCGCTACAACACAAAGTAATGCAGCTTTAGTTAAGAGGCTATAAATTCAACAACACCGGCCTATACGCTTGTTGAGAAATAGGACAACAACTACTTGAAACCAGTACACTCATGCCTTTCTTAGGAGGAAATTATTTTACACACACAAGTGCAGCAAATTGAAGTGAGATTTGAGAAATAAATAGATACTTGATAAATCTCCAAGAAAAATTTTGGTATCGCCAAGAGAAATTTGGGTAAGTTGAGTAAAAAAACAAACAAAAAAACATTAAAATTTACTTGGCAAGTTGGGCGGGTAATCAGCTCTTGGCTCTCAACAAAATAGAATAGATGAATGTGACAACAGGACCTTGGACCTTAGTCAGAGAGCTGCCACTTCAATGACATGGCCAGGGACTGAAGGACATGCTAATCCATTCCCACAGTCCGTGTCACAGCAAAGAGCCAGAGAGGTCGTGACCTCCACCAGCCCTTTGTGGAGCATTGTCAGAGGTTCATTAAGAAGGTGTGCTCCAAAGTGTATACTTTGCTAAAAAGAAAAAAAGCCTCCTCAAGAATTTCTTTGCTAAGTGATCCGAAGGAAAGAGTCTCCTGCACAGAAAGCGGAGGGGGATTAAACAGAGCAATTTGTGATGCAGGTTCTCAGTTTTTGTTTAGTGGTGCAGTCTTCCACAGAGTGTCATCATGGGAAGTGAGAAATCCGGCTTAACTCGAGCCCAGATGAAAATCCATGATGACTAGTCTGATGGCACTTCAAAGAAAAGGTCACAAGTGGCCTTCTAAATGTCACAAGTAATACTCGTTATCGGGGTTATAGGGGGTCTGCGGCAGGTTGAACCCACTTTAATCTGAAATAAACATTAAATCCTGGGATCAAAATATATATTAGGTAGAATAGAAGAACACATTGGTAATTTTAGGTTCCATTTCTTTACATTTTTTTATTTTCTTATACATTAACCTTAAAGATCATTTATCAAAATACGATAAAAAGAGCCATTCCTTTTCATCTTTTAGTCATTAGTTTGATCCCAAAATCATTAGCGTAACGACGGAATAGCCTCTGGTGCTGCACAGGGTTAAAACCACATCCTTCCCCCACTACTAGGTATATCTAATGTTAGAAACATATCTGAGACTCGAGTCCATTGTTAAGATCGCCCCCATCTTTCAGGCCACACGGGACTGACTGGGGCGTTCGAGCTTCTGCTGAATTTCTTTCCTTTGAGATAATTGTTGAGAAAGTGACACACTCATTGTTGACTGCATCATTTAGGAAACTCAAAGACGCAACCAGCAAATGGAATCGAAAGCTCTCAAGAATCTTCACCTGACCACTCGCCTCTTGATTTGGTGGAACCTTGGGAGAATATTCACATGATCCTGAAAGAGACCCTTCAGGTGCTCAGTGATAATTTATGTGTTCAGAAAGTGAGGGAAAGCACAACACAGAACTGTGAATCTGTCAAATGCATCTGTTAGCAAATGCCACTTCTGGATCAAAAACAGTTCAACACGTACTTTATGTCACCTTGTGTAAATTTCCTTCTGACTTTGATGTCCCCGATTCCCCTGTGAATTACAGCATTCCCCAGTGTCATGCAAACCAAGTCGGGTGTCTTACACGGGTACAATTACCACAGCAAGAGCTTTACTTGCTTCAAAACAACTCTGGGACGCTGGATAAATCTTCGTGGGATGATTGTTTTGTTTTTCATTTGTTAACTTCCCTGAACTGAAGATTTGAATGTCATGTACGTTTGCCAATCTTGGTAAGGAGATTAGACATCAGATCACCACATCACAAACGGAAGCATGTTCTAGGCCATCATCTGGGGAAAAAAAATATGCTGCCTCTCTAACGCCAGATGAGAACACATCCTTAACATATCTGTGCAATGTTTGACCTATTAATACAAACATACACAGGTCTGTTTTCTCAACCTCTGTTGATCTGTTCTTTCGCTTCCATGATTCCAAAATATTTATCCATAGCAAATACTGTACAATACTGTTTCTAAAACCCAACTCCTTATTTTCTATGATGAATTGGAAATGGTACAAAGTGAGTGGACTAGAGATTCTGCCATGATTATTTGTGAGTGGAAGCTAGGAGTACTGATGTTCTGGGCAAAACAATGCTAAATCTGAGTGTTATGCAAAAGCCATTCCAAATTTAGGATGGGGATTAAAAAATGTCCCCGGTCAGTTGTTTATTAAGTCGCTGGTTGTCCGAGTAAAATTCTGTAAGATATTTACTTTATTGCCAAGCAGACATAAAGCCGTTTTGATTTACAGTCAACAACAATATAAACAATACTTTTGCTTTTCTCCCATTTATCATGAGCTGAACACAAAATCAATATTTTTCTGCGTACACAAAAGGTCTCTCTCTCTCTCTCTCAAATATTGTTCATAAATCTGTCTAAGTGTGTTATTGAGCAACTCACCGGTGTGGCATATCAAGTTGCTGATTAGATAGCATGATTATTTCACAGGTGTGCCTTAGGTTGGCCAAAATAAATCGTAACTCCCAGATGTGCAGTATATATCTGTGTCTGAGGGGTCCAAAAACCACTCGGTATCTGTATCAAATAATGTATAGGTCCAGCCGTAGCATCTGATACACGCTCTAGGGATGTCATGTCTGGTGAGTACGCTGGCCATGCAGAAACTGGGAAGTTTTCATCTTCCAGGAATTGTGTACAGATCCTTGCAACATGGGGCCGTGCATTATCATGCTGCAACATGAGGTGATGTTCATGATGGGCTTCATGATCTTGTCACGTTGGATCTTGTCATTCAAAATGCAATCAATAAAATGCACCCGTTCGCTGTCCACAACATACGTCCTCTCCTACTATACTCCACTGCCACCATAGCCACTCCATCAACAAAACAAGTGCATTTTATTGATAGCATTTTGAATGCGCAGAGATACTGTGATGTGATTGCTGTCACTCACCATATGCTATCTATTGGGAGTAAATTAATTGGAGAAGCCCAGATAGAGCTACTGGGAGTGAAAACAGGAAGGAAAAAATCCTTCTGACACAGTCCATTTCATCCCGTCATAATATCTGAAATATGTTCCACCTTTTTCATTTCATAGGTGATTATGTCTCACCGTGAGTGAGTGTTCCCAAAAAGCCAGCCACTCCCACTCTAATCGCTTGAAGAATGGAGAGGACATTGAAAAAACATAATCTGCAAATGTGAGCCATTAGACAAAAGAGTCGTTAATCTAAATGTTCCTCATTATTATTAGCGAGACGGGCTGACAGATTGTTTGACACAGCTATATCAACATACAGAGAGGTTCATCTCCAGAGGAAAGAAACTTTCAACAAAAAAACACAGCAAATACGCATTTTTCCTATGCTAATTATGTAAAAAATTATCGGAAATGTTACCTGATACAGAAACAGTGTCCTCTGTATAATTAATAGCAGCTGAACGGCACAGTCATAAGCAACGACAAATACAAGCAAGTTTTCTTACCTTCGAGGGGTCCCATCTTCATAAGGTTGGATTATGACCACCTTGACAGTGATGGAGGTGCGCAGCAGGTCGATCATCTGCTCGTGTGTGAGAGTAGCAACAGCTACCTTGCAGATCTCCACCAGTCGGCTGCCCTGTCTCAAGCCTGCTTTCCAGGCAAAGCCAAAGGGCTCCACGTCAGCCACTATTCCCTCAAAGTTGACATGGAAGCCAAGCTGGCCCAATCCGTTGCGCCGTAAAGTCATCTCTGTTGTCTCACAGCCTCTGGTTGTGATCTGGAAGAGAAGTCAGTTGTGTTATCTGCAGTATGAGTACAATTAACTGATGTCGAAAGGAATGGCGTTGACTGTGTCTGACAATACATTTATTTAGATTTCATTATTTTAACACGTTTACAAACACACCAACACTGCAATGCTCAGCAAACCCCAGTTCTGCAACATTACGGAAGTAAAACACTAAAACGAGGTCAAGGATAAAAGCTTGCAATCTATTTTTAGCCTGACAACATAATTTGACAAGCTATTCCGAGGCCTCAGTCCGGTGCAAGTGCACCGTGTTACTGGATTGTTTCCAAAAAGTGTTTTCAGAAGCACTGGAGAAGAAATCACTGTTCTCAATGGGCTTTAATCACTCGCCAGATTAGTCTCGGTTCAGTTGTGGTTGACTGCCTTTATATACCTCAGAGTAGCAGCTGGCTGCAGGGACACATTAACTCAGATTTTGGCCTGTCAACACTCTTCCAGATTCTCACACCAGAAGAAACCCTACCTTGCTGTGCGAGGAGAGCCCAAACAATCACGACACAGTGTTAAGTTTGGTTTGTATGGTTGGATTAGTTAGTTAGCATTTCACTTGTGTGTCACCATGTCCATTGTGGATGTGCTCAAATTTAGGTGAACACTGGGACAATTGCTACCTGTTGTCAGGTAAAAGAATATCTGTTGAGAAAAATACAGATGGTACACTACTGTGTAGGGCCCATTGACTGCTGCGTCAAAGGAATAGTGAAATTGGCCAATGCAAACGGAATTCACTGTTAAACGCCGACTCTCACAGAAACTGACGTAACATGAATGAAATGCTGTCAGCGTGTGGGGAAGCGTTTCCCCGGCAGATGGCTCAATCTCATTACAAACACTAAACCGCGTTGTGTTTTACTGCTTTGATGCAAGGAGCATTTTACAATGCCTGATGACGGATGTACAGGTTCTGAGTGAAAAAAGACAATAAGCGCATTTATTTTTGACCCAGCCCTTCATAGGACAGACATTCGTCAGAGATTCACACAGAACACACAGAAACACAGTTCCGGCCTTCAAAATAAAAGTGCAATTTGCCACATGTCGTCTAGCTGTAAACAAAATAAGTGTTATAAACAATATCTAACATATGCTGTTGAAGTTGGATTTTCCTTAATCACAAGCATGGGCATTACAGTTTGTGGGAGACTTTGTAGCAATGTGTGGACAGGCTGACGTCCCATTAGAAGTTAGCCAGGCTACATCCATATTTGCCCATTGGTGTATATAAGCGGCATAGAAAATGGATGGCTGGATAGATGTATTGCATCAATAAATGTAAGGATTTATGCATTAATTCACTAACATATTATTTAATAACGCAAAAAGCACACATTATAAGCTGGTAAAAATAAAAGTAAAATGTAAAAAAATAAAATAAAAATAGGAAAAACGGAATTTGGAAAAAAATACCATAAAATTTTGGAAGAATTAAAACCGATTTCATGGGCCTCTTTGTGTGTGTGGCTTATTCTCAGCTAGACTACTCTCAACACGGGTGTGTCACGACCATCATGAAGGTTGAAGGTCCTGTTGTAACATCTACCTGGACGTTGTGAGGATGCCAAGGAGGTGGTAGATCAACAATCCCTTTATTGCAAAAACAAAACAGGCTGCAACCACGGCAAAACAACATCAGCAAATCAACTGTCCGGGCAGCACCAAGCCATCCTCCTCCCGCCCTCATACACAGTCAAGACTCAACACAAGACTGAATGGTAACTGCTAGGTGGCTACAGTGTGTGTTAAAGGCTCTGCTCTTCTGAAAGCCACGATAATAACTAAGCTGTGTAGTGTTTTTATCAGTTCAATTTAATTCTTCTATTTAGTGTTTTTAGTAGTTTCGTTTTTGTCCTCCATATGTTCTGTGTACAATGTGTTAACTTAGATGTGAGTTCAAACTTACAGTAAAATTTGACATACAGCGTGTCAAAGAAATGGAACTTGTGGGACGTCAGGCTTTTTTTGTATAGACAAAACTGAAGAGTAATGCATATGAGGGCAAAATTAAAAATTTGCAACCATGGAAGTGGATTTTTTCTTGGGACAAATGGTACACCGAGAAAGGTGGAAAGATACACAGGAAATAAGATGCTGTGAAGTTACACTCCTTGGAAGCATCAGCATCATTAAATTCAGAATAATTTAATGTTTTTATGTTTTATTACCATTCATATTTTCTGCTTCCCAGCAAAAAATAAAATCTGGACTTCCCTAAGGAAGCTGCTGCCCCTGCGACCCGGACCCGGATAAGCAGGGGAAAATGGATGGATGGATGGATATTTTTTGCTAAACTGCATCTTAAAATATTGTATAGTTAATCTTTTTTTATTATTGTGACTTTTTTTTTTTTTTTACTCTGGGACTGATAATTTCTACTTATGTTTATAATGGAAAAAAAAATAATTTTAATAAAGAACAAATCAGAGGTGGCTCTTTGGACCCTGTTACCTATTTTATTACCTGAATTTCCATTAAAAATTTGCTACTGTTCTAAGTTAAATGAGTGGAAGACAAATGAGGAATTTGGCAAAACTCCAATAAGATGATTAATGAATACCAGAGCGTGATTGTCATCTGACACATAGATGAAAAAAATAAAATTATTTATATATATATATATTTA